>CAUYQG010038734.1:0-10347 GCA_963574415.1 Tarsius wallacei | reverse complement strand
AGAAAATTGGTGTCTTTTTTTTCCCCTTAAACGTTGGTAGAATTCACCAGTGAAACTATTGTTCTTAGTGCTTTTTATTTTGAAAAATTCTTTTTTTTTTTTTTTTTGAGTTGGAGTCTCACTCTTTTGCCCAGACTGGAGTGCAGTGGCCACTCCCGGCCACCGCAGCCTCGACCTGCTGGGCTCCGGCTATCCTTCTGCCTCAGCCTTCCAAGTAGCCGGAACTACAGGCGCGTGCTACCACGCCTGGCTAATTTTTTTGATTTATTATAGAGATGAGGGCTCACCAAGCTGACCAGGCGGGTCTCGAACCCGGGGGCTCAGGCGATTCACTCACCTCAACCTCTCAAAGCGCGGGATTACAGGCTGAGCCACCGAGCCCGGCCGAAAAAGTCTTAATTAAGAATTCAGTTTCTTTACTAGATATAGGCCTTTTCAGGTTGCTAATTTCTTTTTGTGTAAGTTTTAATAGATTGTATATTTTAAGAAACTGGTCCATTCCATCTAAGTTATCAAGTTTTGGGTCATAGAATTGTTTTAAATATTTCTTTATTTTTTTTACTGTCCACGGAATCAGTAGTGGTTGCCCCTTCTTTTTTTTCTAATATTGGTAATATGTGTCTTCTCTCTTTAGTTAGCCTGGCCAGGAATTTGTCAATCTTATAAATCTTTTCAAAAACCCATCTTTTGGTTTTGTCGATTTTCTCTGTTGACTTCCTATTTTTAATTTCGTTGATTTTTGCTTTAATGTTTACTATTTCTTTTCTTCTGCTTACTTTGGGTTTATGTTACACTTCCTTCCATTGTTTTCTCAGATTAATAATTTTAGATTTTTCTTTTTCTACGTTCATTCAGTGCTATAAATTTCCCTATAAGCACTGATTTTGTTGCATTCCACAATTTTTGATAAGTTTAATTTTCATTTAGTTCAAGATGTTTTCACATTTCTCTTGAGACTCTTTAACCCATGTATGATTTAGAGGCATGTTGTTTAATTTCCAAAAGTATTGGGATTTAGCAACTATCTATTACTTATTTCTACCTTAATTCCAGAACACTTTGTATGGTTTCTATCCTTTTAAACTTGTGTATGTCTCCTATATGGCCCAGATGTGATCTATCCTGGTGAATGTTTCATGTGAGCATGAGAAGAATGTGTATTCTGCTGTTGCTGGATGAAGTATTCTACAAAATTGTCTGTTAGATTCTGTTGATCGATGTTGCTGTTCAGTTCATCTATATCCTTATCGGTTTTCTGCCTGCTGGGTCTTCCAACTACTGATGGAAGACTGTTGAAATTTTCAACTATAATAGTGCATTTGTCTGTTTTTCCTTGCAATTCTACTAGTTTTTGCCTCATGTATTTTGACACTGTTGGGTACATAGATGTTAAGGATTATTCTATTTTCTTGGATACTTTATCCTTTTATCACTACATAACATCTCTCTTTATCCCTGATAGTTTCCTTTGTTCTGAGATGTTCTTTGTTATCCCAGCTTTCTTTGATTAGAGTTTGCCTGGTACGCTGCATCCTGTTACTTTTCTCCATTTTTAAAAACTTTTTTTTAAAGTAAAGCATTTAAATTATGGTAAAATACAAATAATGCAAACATTTTCATCTTAACCATTTTTAAGTGTATAGTTCAGTGTCATTTATATTGTTGTGTAACCATCCCATCACCAGCATTCATGATGAAATCATGTTGTAGTTCAATCTATATTACAGTTCTTCAGAACTCTTTTTATGTTGCAAAACTGAAACTCTATACCCATGAAACAAAAACTTCCCCTTTCCAGTTCCTGGCAATCATAATCCTGCTTTCTGTCTCTATGAATTTAACTACTCTAGGACATTATATAAGTGAAGTCATACAATATTTGTCTTTTTATTTGACTGGTATGGTAACAAAACTATGACAGAATAGTCTGCAAAAGCCATAACCTTGCATAAAGACCATTGCAACCTTACACACACATAAAAAATATTTCTGCAATTCGGACTGGCAACTGCCTGTTCAATCTTGTACTGGTGTAACCTTTGTTATTCATCTTTGTAATGAAGGATAATCATTTCAAAACCATCATGCTATCCTCCTCATTTTTCCTATAAAACCCTTTTTCTTTATTTCTCTGAACACGCACACATTTACTATGATTCACATATTCCCATTGCAATGCCCTATTCCTGAATAAATATCTTTTTCTTTTAGAGAGCCTGTCTCTGTTATCAGTTTTTAATGCCTTTTAATATGTCTTGTAATTTTTTGTTGAAAGCTAGACATGATGTAAATGATAATAGGACCTGGGGTAAATCAGACTTTTAGGGTGAGGTGTTATGTTAATCTGACTACCAGCTGAGCTATGTTTGATGTTTACTGTAGTGATAGGTGCCAGGAACTTCAGTTTCCTCTAGCTTCAGGTTTTATTTTTCTCTCTTCTGTTGTTTTTGGGTTTCCCTAATAGAGTCCGTATCTTGCAACTCTTTCAGTTATAGACTACTTTTATTATACTGGAGCCTGTTGATGTGGCAATAAGTGTGTCCCCCCAAAATTTATGTTTACCTGGAACCTCAGAATGTGAGTTTATTGAAAATAAGGTTCTTGCAGATGTAATTAAGATGAGGCTCCTTAATCCAATGACTTATGATCTTATAAGAAGAGGACAGAATACACAAAGACAAAGTATGGTGTTATTACACAAACACACACACACACACACTCTCTCTCTCTCTCTCTCTCTCTCTCTCTCTCCCTCCCCCTCCCCCCTCCTGTCTCCCTCTCTCTTGGGGGAGGGGGAGGGGAGAAATGCTCACATCATGAAGTTTCCATAAAAACCCAAGAGTACTGAGTTCAGAGAGCCTCTGGATAGCAGGAGGGTGGCATACCCGGGAAGGGCATGGAAGTCCTGTGTAACTTTCCCCATATCTCACTCTATGCATCTCTTCATCTGTATCTTTTGTAGTATCATAAGTAAATATCCTGAGTTCTGTGAGCCACTTTGACAAATTAATTGGACCCAAGGAGGGGTTCATGGGAACCCCAACTTGCTTGCAACTGGCCATTCAGAAGTGCTAGAGGCCTGGACTTATAACTGGAGTCTGAAGCAGGGGCATTCTTGAGAACTGAACCCTCAACCTGTGGAATCTAACACTATCTCCAGGTATATAGCATCAGAATTGAATTGGTATCTGCTGCAGAATTGATTGCTTACTGGAGGAAGAAATCCTCATGTATTTTAGAGTTCTAGAAAACTTCTGAATTGATTGTTGTATTGGTATGAAAGCAGAGGAAAAACACAGTTTGAGAATTTTTCCAAAATACAAAGACATAGAGGTGAAGAAGTTCAGAACATGTTACCCCAAAATGTGTCACTTTGGCATAAGGATTATTTTGCACTAAAGACACTTAAATAGTAGGTACAAGAAGGTTGCTCTGGCCCTCCCCCTTTTCCCCCTTGAAAATAGGAAATAAAACCACCATATGGAAGATGTTCTCCCTACACCAGGAGGAAATTAAGATTCTTATCATCAAGGACAAAAAGTTGAAGCCGAGAGAGTTCTGTAAAAATAAATTTTGTAAAACTAACCTTCATCTTTCTAGTTACTTTTCTACCCAATTAACCACCTTAGCCTAAGCCCCTTTGCCTTAGCACATTGTCACAGTTTGCTAGTCTTTGCCCAACTCAATATCTAAGTGTTTGAGTCTAATTAGTTTGTTGGGTCTTCATTTCTGCTCTCCCCCCAAATTCATGTGTTGGAAACTTATTTCCCAATGCAATAGTGTTGGGTGGTGGGACCTAATGGGAGGTGTTTAGGTCATGAGGGCTCAATGCTCAAGAATGAATGAATGAATGAATGTTGCTGTAGAAAGGGCCTGTGGGAGTAGGTTTACCCTCTTTTGTTTTTCTTCCATGTGAATATGCAGTGTTCTAAGTGCCATCTTGAAAGCAGAGACTGGACCCTTAATAGAAAATGAACCTGCTTATGGCTTGATCTTGAACTTCTCAGCCTCCAGCACTATGAGAAATAAATTTTTGTTCTTTATAAAATACCCAGTCCGTGTTATTCTGTTACAACAGCAGAAAGCAGACTAAGACAATTTTCTTATGAGGGCTCTCCTGTCACATAAAACTTACATTAAATACATTTGTATACTTTTTTCTTGCTCATCTTTCTATGTCAGTTTAGTTCTCAGGCCCAGCTGAAAACCCTAAGAGGGTAGAGATCAACTTTTATTTCTCTTACAGAAAGAAGGCCATGTGATGGTACAGGCAGAGACTGGAATGAGGCAGCAACTAGTCAAGGAATGCTGAGGATTGTTGGCAACCATCAGAAACTAGGAAGGATCCTTCCCTAGCATCCCCAGAGAGAGTGTGGCCTTGACAACACTTTGGTTTCAGACTTCCAGTCACCAGAGCTATGAGATAATAAATTTTTGTTGTTTCAGCCACCCAGTTTTGTGGCGTTTTATTACGGCAGCCCTAAGAAACACACTATACAGTATTGGGTAGGGGAAGCCTTCTATAATTTTTTTTTTTTGAGTTGGAGTCTCACCCTTGTTGCCCAGGTTGGAGTGCAGTGGCACGCTCATGGCCACCCCAGCATCGACCTGCTTGGGCTCCAGCGATCCTTCTGCCTCAGTCTTCCAAGTAGTCGGAACTATAGGTGCTCGCTACCACGTCCAGCTAATTTTTTGATTTATTCTAGAGATGAGGTCTCACCATGTTGCCCAGGCTGGTCTTGAACCCATGGGCTCAGGTAATCCTCTCTCCTCGGCTTCCCAAAGTGCTGGGAGTACAGGCTTAATCTTATAATTAAATCTCCTTGGGCCTGAGTTCCTAGGTTGTGGCCTTTCTTTTTCTCCCCTGATGCAAGGCTGGAAGGCTAGAAGGGGCTGGAGTTGTTTCACTGCCCTTCCCCAAGGGCAGATAAGGCCCAGGGTAAAGCAGTGTCCCTTGGTAGCAGGCCTTTGTTAAGGAGAACAGAATGTTCTGGGTTTTCAAAATGGTTACTTTCACCCTGGGCGTGTTTTTAAATGGTTACTTTTCCCTTCCCTTTGCCTGAAGCCTGGGGATTTTTCTCCCTCTTTACAGTGAGAATTTGGTGGCACTCCTGGAGGCAAACTTCCCAAAAATGTGGGGCATCCCTAAAAACAGGGACCTCAGGAGTTTTCAACTCTTAAACTAATCCATGCTCAGCCTCCAGCAATTTAACAGTTACCATTTAAGTGCTCCTACAAGTTGTTGGCTCCAGTGGTGGCTTTTGGTGCTGGTAGGTAAGTCATGGTTCTCTCTTCTTCTGTCTCTCCCATTTTCTAGGTAGGCCGTTTGCACTGACTTCAATTCCCTGAAGGAACCTAAGAAAAGTCATTGATTTTTCATTTGTTCAGCATTTTTCTTGTTGTGAAGATGGAAGTAATGACTTCCAAGCTCTTTACTGTTGGAGCTGTCTTATGGCGACTTTTGTTATTCAGAAGTTTGCCAGATCTTCTCTTTTTAAGAGATGAGGTCTGCCTCTGTTGCCCAGGCTGGCTTGCAGAGGCACCATCGTAGCTCACTGGAGCCTTGAACTGCTGGGCTCAAGCAATCCTCCTGCCTCAGACTCCTGGGTAGCTGGGACTATAGGCACATGCTGCCATGCCTAGCTTACTTTCTTATTTCTTTGTTGAAGGCTATAGGGAAACATATGTGGAACAACAAAAATGAGAAACAGGAAAGTTAAAAAGGCTGAGAATCTTATAAAAACTCTCAGAGTAATGACTTTCTGGTCTGTGATTCTGGCTTCTTGTTTAGAAACTTCTGGAAGCCTCAGTGACTTCTGTATCTGACTGTCCTGGCTGATAGTCAATCTTCTTATTCTGGCATCTAGCATTTCTTATCTTGTCCTTCTCAAAAATTGTTTCCTGTGGGTTTTCTTGCCTTGCTGTTACTTTGTAAACAATTTGAGGCTCAGCTTCTCTGACCTTGATAGCTGCCTGGAGTCCTGCAGAAAGCCAGTTTGTGATTCTGGCTCTGGGAAAATGGACCATTTGTTGAATTTGATTCTTTCCTCCAGTTCATTTGGTGTAGAACGAGTCCTATATACAGCTAAGCTGCCTCTTGCTAGCACATAAGCCCAGGCATGTACCCACAGGTCTACCCTGTGATCCTGGCTCCAATGGGGGCAGCAACCCCCAGAAGAGCCTTTCTGAATCTGACATCTAGGAATTTGCTCAACCCCCTATTTCTCTTTAAAAACATTTCACATATGTCTCATAAAAGCAATGCATGTTCATGGTAGATAACTTTGGAAATATAGGTATTTGTAAAGACAAAAGCAAAAACGTTCCATAAAACCATCATTGCATTTGGGTGCAATTCCTCTGGCATTTTTCTTATGTATTGTTAATACTCAGTAGGGAGGATGAAGGGCTGTTTAGCAATCAACAAAAATCAGGTGCTTGTTAAATGTGATACAAAGAGGATAATACAGTGATTTTGCAATGTGGCTGGGCAGGACATGACCTTTGAAGTCAAATGGGTCTGGGTTCAAATCCCAGGTCTCATTGGGTAACCTTGGGAAGTTGCTTCTCTGTGTCTCATTTCCTCATCTGAAAAATGGAACCAATATCACCTGCCTCATAGGGTGGTTGGGAGCCACTAAATGATCTGATATACAGAGAGCATTTTAACACAACGCTGGGAACGAAGTGCTTAATAAATGGAGGAGTTGAGGGGAAAAAAGGTAAAGAGGAGGAAGAAAAGTGGGAACCAAAAATAAGGCAATTCACATTTTTGGAAATGTTGTGACCTTTGCACAGTAAGTTGTGCTTATTATTGTATTTCTAGTGGAAGATTTCCTGCTGTTTTTTTTCTTTTTTGAGTTGGAGTCTCACTCCATCGCCTCGACTGGAGTGCAGTGGCACGCTCCCGGCCACCGCAGCCTCGCCCTGTTGAGCTTTGGCGATCCTTCCACCTCAGCCTTCCAAGTAGCCGGAACTACAGGCGTGCGCTACCACGCTTGGCTAATTTTTGATTTATTGCCTGGGCGTGTCTTGAACCCGTGGGCTCAGGCAATCCACTCACCGCGGCCTCCCAAAGCACTGGGGTTTCAGGCTGAGCCATCTAGCCCAGCCAATTTCCTGCTGTTTTAAGTGTGATTCACGGAAGTTAAAAACCCAGATTTCAGCTTGTCTTCATGAAGAATGCCAGTTTACATATAAAGAAGGAATAATAGAATTAGATAATCAGGCTAGGCATGGCGACTCATGCCTGTAATCCCAGCACTTTGGCAAGCCGAGATGGGAGGAATGCTTGAGTGCAGAAGTTCGAGAGCAGCCTGAACAACATAATGAGACCTTACCTCTCACACACACACAAAAAAATGTTAGCTGTGTGTGGTGGAGCATATCTGTAGTCCCAGCTACTGGGGAGCCTGAAGTGGAATGATCACTTGAGGCTGCTGTGAGCCGTGATTGTGCTATTATACTCCAGTACATTAACTTGGGTGACAGAGTGAGACTTGGACTAAGAATGAAATGAAATAAAATATGAATTAGATAATCACTATTTTGTAAAGACCCTCATAATAACTGATTCAGTCAACATCATCAGTAGATGCTAAAGCCATAGGGTGAAAGATTATTTGGTACAGGATATTTACATAGTGTCAAACTATCATTTCTCAGATTATGTATTACAGTGGAGAGATCTGTTGGAGATCATCTTAACTAAATGATCAAACTTAGATTTACAATGAGACAAACGAACATTATGCGCCTTCTGTTGTGATATACAGTAGCCCCTGCTTATCTGTGGTTTTGCTATCCTTAGTTTCAGTTACCTGTGGTCAGCCACAGTCTGAAAACATTAAATTAAAACTTCCAGAAACAAACAGTTCATAAGTTTTAAATCACATGCTGTTCTGAGTAGCTAGATTTCGCTGTCATGCTCTCTCCTGTTCAGGACGTGAATCATCCCTTTGTCCAGGGTACCCATACCCTCGCTATAGACACCACCCAACTTTTAGTCACTTTCTAGCCATCTGGTTTATCAGATCAACTGTCACAATATGTCAGTGCTTGGCTTGTGTTCAAGTAACCCTTATTTTACTTAATGATGGCCTCGAAGTGCAAGAGGAGTGATACTGGCAATTTGAATATGCCAAAGAGAAGCTGTCAAGTGTTTTCCTATATGTGAAAAGGTGAAAGCTCTCAACTTATTAAGGAAAGAAAAGTAGTTGTTGAGGTTGTTAAAATCGAACGAAAGAACAAATCTTCTATTCGTGACACTGTGGAGAAGGAAAAAGAAATTTGTGCTAGTTTTGCTGTTGTACATCAAACTGCAAAAGTTACACCCACAGTGCTTAGTTAAGATGAAAAAGGCATTAATTTGTGGATGGAAGACATGAACAGAGTTTTGATGGGTGGCAGTTGGGTTCGGTATAATCTGAGGTTTCAGGTATCCATTGGGGATTTGGAACATATCCTCTGTGGTTAAGGGGGGATTACTGTATTAGGAGGGACACAATAACAATTATGTAGTATTCTTGCCAAAAAGTGGTTAACCTGAATTACATCTCAAAGCAGCAGTTAGGCAAACAGAGACTGGGGAGTAGTCCATTAGACTCTTCAAAAATGTTAATGTCATAAATGACAAAAAAAGGTAACAATGGCTCTAGATGGAAATGTATCAGATGGTCAAATACAATGTGTGATCCTTGATTGGATGCAAGATAATCATTTTTAAAAGGATATAAAAGATATTTTGGAGAGTGGGACAATTTGAATATGGACTACAATATTATATCAAAAATTATTTAATGTTAATTATTATTATAATTAATTAATATTAATTATTATAAATTGTATTATTATATTAAGTAATATTGTAGGATGGGTGCACTGGCTCACCTCTGTAATCCCAGTACTTTGGGAGGTTAAGGTGGGAGGTAGTTTCTGAACTCCAACAACCTCCCTTCCCCCTTGTTGATGTCCCTAGTGTCTATTATTTTCATCTCTGTGACCATTTAGCTCCACATATGAGTGAGAACATGCAGTGTTTGGTTTTCTGTTTCCGAGTAAGTTTACTTAGGATCTCCAGCTCCATCCATGTTGCTGCAAAGGATATAATTTCATTCATTTTTTTTGTTGAGTTGGAGTCTTACTCTCAACCTGCTGGGCTCAAGCGATTTCCACCTCAGCCTTCCAAGTATCTGGAACTACAGGCACGCACCACCATGCCCGGCTAATTTTTTGATTTATTGTAGAGATGAGGTCTTGCGAAGTTGCCCAGGCTGGTCTTGAACCCGTGGGCTCAGGCAATCCTCTCACCTTAGCCTCCCAAAGTGCTGGGATTATAGGCATGAGCTGGGTGATTTCATTCTTTTTTATGGCTGTGTAGTATTCCATGGTGTATATATGCCACATTTTCATTATCCATTGATAGGTTGATTCTACATCTTTGTAATTGTGAATTGTGCTGCGTTGAACATGAAGGTAAAGGAGTCTTTCTTATCTAATGACCTCTGTTCCTTCAGGTAGATACCTTGTAGTGGAATTGCTGGATCAAATGGTAGATCTACTTTTAGTTCTCTGAGTAATCTCCATGCTACTTTCCATAGAGGTTGTGCTAATTTATATTCTCACCAATAGTGTATAAGTGTTCCCTTTTCTCTACATCTGCACCAACATCTGTTGTTTTACGACTTTTAAAAAATATGGCCATTCTGACTGGTATAAGGTGGTAGCTCGTTGTGGTTTCAATTTGCATTTCTGTGATTATGAGTGATGTTGAGCATTTTTTCATGTTTGTGGCCATTTGTATTTCTTTTTTTTGAGAGATGTCTCTATTCATATCATTTGCTCAATTTGAATGTTGATTTTTTTCTTGCTGATTTGTTTGAGCTCTTTGTAGATTGTGGATATTAGTTCTTTGTCGGGTGTATAATTTGTGAATATCTTCTCTCTTTCAATAGATTGCTTATTCACTATGTTGATTATTTCTTTTGCTGGCAGAAACTTTTTAATTTAATTAAGTCCTACTTATTTATTTTTGTCTTATTTGCTTTTGGGGTTTTACCCATAAATTCATTGCCTAGGCCAATGTCCATAAAAGTTTTTCCTAGGTTTTCTTCTACGATTTGTATGGTTTCAGGTCTGACTCTTAAGTCTTTAATACGTCTTGAGTCAATTTTTGATATGGGGAGAATAGGGATCAGGTTTCATTTTCTGCATGTAACTATCCAATTTTCCCAGCACTATTTATTGAAGAGTGTCCTTTCCCCCGTGTATGTTTTTGTCTGCTTTGTCAAAGAGCAGTTGGTTGTAGGTATTTGGGTTTATTTTTGTATTCTTTATTCTGTTCCATTG
>CAUYQG010038729.1:0-10468 GCA_963574415.1 Tarsius wallacei | reverse complement strand
TGTGTGTGTGTGTGTGTTGGAGTCTCACTCAGTCGCCCTGACTGGAGTGCAGTGGCTGCTCCCGGCCACCGCAGCCTCGACCTGCTGGGCTCCGGCGATCCTTCCGCCTCAGCCTTCCAAATAGCTGGAACTACAGGTGCGCGCTACCATGCCTGGCTAATTTTTTTCATTTATTGTAGAGATGAGGTCTCTCCAAGTTGCCCAGGCTGGTCTCAAACCCACAGGCTCAGGCAGTTCACTCACCTCGGCCTCCCAAATCACGGGATTATAGGCTGAGCCACCGAGCCCAACCTAAATGAACTTTCATTGGCGTAAAATAAATTAGAGATATTGATACCATTATTGCATTGACACTGGTGCTGACTTTGATATTGATATTGCTATTTGTATTCCTGTTTATAGTGGCATCAATGTTCACATTGGTATGGTGGACTGGTGTTGGTATTGTAGTCTGAAGACAAGGTGTAATCTGAGGGCAATTATTAGTGTAATAGGTACAGAAGAATTTGGCCCAAATTTTAGTTAACTACAAGAGCTGAACCTACTAAGAAACAATATAAGAATGATCTATCTTCAATAAGTTGTAAAGTGAAGACCTTTACAATGAAAAAGAAATAAAAGTTCCCAAAGGCTGACAATAAAACTTTATTATGTTCTTCTATGAATAAAAATCTATTTGATGGGTCAGAATGGAAGTATTATCTAAAAAATTAAGTGTTTATAATATCTGTTTGAAAGAATCACAGTGTAGATTAAATAAAATACATGACTAAAATAATGCCCAGCACATAGTAGATAACTTAGAAGTATTATTTTTCTGCCAATCCACTCTTACCCATATAAGTTTATCTGCTTTTCTCCACTTACTTCTAGAAGAAAGAAATCAACTACAGCCCTGTCTTTTCTGAGATTCATTTTCTGTGGAAATTTGACTTTATTCATTCTCTTAAAACTAAAATGAAGTCAATGTATGTGAACAAAAAATATGACAAATTCTGAAGTCAAGATAATTTTAGTTATTTTAATATAAGTGAATGGTCTCATAATAGTTACAGTCAGGAGAAATGGCTACTACAACAATTCCATTTATTCTTTCCTCCACTAGAATGAATTTAGTTGATTTTACAGTGCCTTAAAACAAATTTGAAATTTGTAGAATAAAAAGTATATCTGCTCAAAGATAATTTCTGATTTCTATAAAAACATGAACTTAAAGTTTTATATTTATAGAAATTGGTAAAACAAGTTCATGGATTAAAAATTTAACGGATGTGTTAATTTCCTCCTGAAAGAAGAAAAAGAATTATGGTTATGTAGTACTGAGAAGGGAGCCCAAAAAGAAAACTGAAGTCATCTATTTGGCTAATACAGAATGTTTGATGAGTATAGCAGCAGTTCTGTATAATTGATGTAAAAATTTTGACTGCCAAAATTATCAAGGCCATTATAAATTTTCTGATTTCATTATATCCTTTTTATCTACACCTTTAATGGTTTACAACTGTTCATATGTCTTTATATTAATTGTTTGTATCATCTAATTATAAGTTTGAACAGCAACAATGTATTATTCATTTTTTATTCTCTCAAGTGCTTAGGAAATAGTTGTTATCAGTATATATCATTAAATATATATATTTAAAGAATTAATTGTGTAGATTCACTATAAAAATAAGCATAAGCTTATTAATATTTCCATTTTTCATAATTTAAGTGCAAATTATATGACTTCTATTCTCAATTTGTACTTATTTTCATGAGTAATGTAATACAAATAGGTCTTTTTTTCCTTAATTAGGAACCAGAACAATTGAGTAATTTGTGGAGTGAGTTCTATGCAAGATTTTAAAGAAAAACAAATAAATTGCTTAGACAATAAAAATAAATTTTTGGCCAGGCTCGGTGGCTTAGCCTGTAATCCCGGCACTTTGGGAGGCAGAGGTGAGTGGATTACCTGAGCCCATGGGTTTGAGATCAGCCCGGGCCACTTGATGAGACCTCATTTCTACAATAAATCCAAAATTAGTTGGTTGTAGTAACATGCACCTGTAGTTCCAGCTACTTGGAAGGCTGAGGTGGAAGGATCACTAGAACCCAGCAGGCCAACACTGGGGTGGCTGTGAGTGTGCCACTGCACTCCACTCTGGGCAGTGGAGTGAGACTCCAACTCCAAAAAAGAAAAAAAATATTTTTGTTTGTTTTTTGTTTTGTTCTTCTTTAATAAAAGAAATGTTTGGAAATTCAATAAATATAATAAGAAATAGAAGATGCTGAGAATATCTGGCTTGAAAAGAAAGATACATGAAAGGAAATAACTGAATGATTTCATTAGAAGATGTGCAACCAGCTCAGATAATCAAGACAAAGAAAAAAATGTGCAATGATTGCTATAGACTGCTACTACTCATACTAAAAAGAGTACCAAGATTGCAAGGTACATGGAAATGTGACTAGCTACTGTTGACAATATACTTGTACCTAGTTACCCTACTCATGGTAGAAGTGTGGTGGTAAAGGATGAAGAAATTTTCAACTCACTGTAAAATCCAGGGTTCATGGACTACTTTTCCTGGAGCTACAAGTAGATGAACGTCACTGAAGTTCAGACACTAAAGCTTGGAATAACCCTGTCAGTAAGCTCCATGCTCTTGAGGCTTATGGGGAGTGTCGTATACAAGATGATTTTAAAGGAAACCAATTGCAAAACTTTATTCATAATCAGTAGTTGCCTCTCGCTCTCACACTCTTTGAGGGTAGAATTAAAGCTCTTACATTAGATCTTTAAGAAACCATATAATAATTATGTGCTTGAAATTTTCTAGAATTCAAGGCTATAATATAGACAGACAGATAGATAAATAAGAAATAAAACAGAAAAAACATTTTAGCCTTCCTTTGTGTTACTAAATTCCTAAAACCAGAAATTTTATATGTATCATATGATCTGACACAAAACAGACTTGGAAACAATGTCTTAATTTAGATATCAGATATTGGTAGACATCACAGTCCCTTGTTTCTCCATCTCCCCATGCCACCATAGCTTAGGCTAAAAGGATGCACTCATCAAGTTAAGATATGAATAAAAGACAAAATGTTTTTGCATTTCCTTTCTCATAGTGATATATTAATGTGACTGAAGGGCTGCTATATCAGATGGATTTCTTTTGAAAGCACATTGTCAGTGTATTAATTGTACCTATCTTCTAAAAGAAAAGATTCTGGCCAGGCACAGTGGCTCAGCCTGTAATCCCTGCACTTTGGGAAGTCAAGGTGAAAGAATTGCCTAAGCCCAGGGATTTCAGACCAGCCTGGGAAACTTGGTAAGACCTTGTCTCCACAATAAATAACATGTCATGTAGTTCCAGCTACTTGGACGGCTGAGGTGGAAGGATGGCCTAAGTCCAGCAGGTCGAGTCAACATACCACTGCACTCCAGCCTGGGAAACAAGAGTGAGACTTCAGCTCAAAAATAAATAAATAAATAAAAGATTGTGCCAAAATTAAGCTCTTCTTATCTTAATAGAGATAAATATTCCTTATTTGTTTACCCTAAAAATACTTATTTTTCTCACTAATAGACTTCATCCAGAACAGTTTAAATGTACAGAAAAGTGAGCAGATAGTACAGAGTTCTCATATATCCGCCCCCATACACATAACATTTTCTCTGCTTAATATCTTGCCTTAGTGTGGTACACTTATTACAATTAATAAGGCAATATTGACATGGTATTATTAAGTAAATTCCATAGCTTAATTAAAAATTCATTCTTTGTTCCTTTGTTCTACGGGTCTTGACAAAAACAGAATGTAATATATCTACCGTTAGGGTATTTTATGGAATTGTCTTACTGTCCTATGGTTCTCCTATTATCTCTCCCATCACTACCTTTGACACCCAGAAACCACAGACTTTTACTATCTTGACTGGTTGTACAGAATGTCGTCTAGTTGTAATCATACAGAATGTATTCTTTTCAGGCTGTCTTTTTTCACTTAAATTCCATATGCATTTAAGTTTCCTTTATGTCATTTCATGGCTTAATAACTTACTTATTCTTATCACAGAACAATATTACATTGTGTGGATATATCCCAGCTAGTTAGCCATTCACTTATCAACAGATATCTTGGTTACTTCCAGTTTTATGTAATTATAAATCTTGCTGCTATAAATATTTGTGTGCAGATTTTGGGGTAGATATATTTCAACTCAATAGGGTAAATACTTAGGAACATAATTCCTGGATTATATGATAAGACCATGTTTAGCTTTGTAAGAAACTAACCAAACTCTCTTAAAAAGTGGCTGAACCATAATTCTCGGGAAGATGGCAGCAGAGTCAGTAAGACAAAGTGAGTCCCAGTGTGGCTGAGCGAGTGTATGGGAAATTTTGCATATGTGTTGTTGAGTAAGTGGGGATGTGAGTGACTGACGGAGTAGGGATGTGGGAGCAAGTGGACAGGGCTCAGCTGGAGCTGCATCTGTTCTGCTTGCTCCCCAGTACTTCCCAGTATGCAGAAGCCAAGCACTATTTTTAAAAAATCAACAAAGCCCTTCTCAGGAAGAAGCTGCTGGGAAAGACTGCCAACTCCAGGCTCTATCTCACCACCACAGCACCTGGCTAGACACTGGAGTGAGCACAGTGAAGGAGCTCAGAAGCAGAGCCCCAGTGGAGAAGATGAAAGAGGCACCCTGCCACAATCTTGAAAACGAGACAGGAAAGGGCTCTGGTTTTTGTGCCACTGAGTGACAGACACAACCCAATCTATGTGACCAGCAGATTAACTACTCAAGGGTTGACCATGACCCAGAGGGAATATTCTGAAAGCACAAACTCCAAAGGGACAGTCAAGTGCTGAGTCTCAGGTGCTACATCCCCTACCCTGATTCAGCTGTGGGATAAAGGGTGTGGCCAGAAAAGGATGAAGAAGACCTCCAAAGGGATCAGTGCAGGTACACAAATGTAGTCATTGCATCATCATATACAGTGATGGTGGGGAGTGGATCTCAGGGAATCCATACCACAACCAGTGAACATTGTGATTTGCAAGTAGTTTCAGAATCCTAGCTCCCCATCCTCCACCTTATTCGACTCTCAAAACTACAAGAATCAACAAAGCTTCTCACCCACAGCCCTGTTTCAAAATGGAAAAAATTCAGAGCCCTAACCAGGGAAGAATAGAGGGCTGAGCAAACATCAGAAGTGAAAGTCTCTCCCACTGCCACTGAAAAATGGAACTAAAGAGAAAAGAAAGAGCTCTGTCATAAATGAGGAAAAATCAAAGGAGAAACACAGGTAATTCCAAGTGTTACAAAGAGAAAATGCCTAAAAAAAATCAGACCTCAATACCCAAAGAATGGAAGTCACCAAAACCTGGCCCCAGAATACTAACCCAATCTGTAAAAAACATAAAAAGAAAACTCAGAAAGAAAGAACAAAGCCTCCAATAGATGTGCAATTATATCAAGAGACTTAATCTATGATTGATATCTCAGAAGAAGAAAGGGAAATGGAGATCACCTTGGAGCAAGTATTCCAGGAGGTTATTGAAGGAAACTTTCCCCATCCCACCAGAGATGTAACCATCCAAACACAAGAGATACAGAGAATCCTAAGACATCAAATGAGATGACCAACCCCTAGACACATAGTAATTTGCCTACAAAAAGTAGGCATGAAAGAAAAAAATCCTAAAGGCAACAAGAGAGAAAGGTCAGACTACCTACTGGGGAAAACCAATCAGAATAGCAGCAAATCTATTGGCAGAAACACTGCAAGCTAGAAGTGACTGGAATTCAATATTCAAAATCCTTAAACATAAACAATTTCAGCCAATAATTTCCTTTAGCCAAGCTCAGCTTCATCAGCGATGGAGAATTAAAATCATTCCCAGACATCCAGTCCCTAAGAGATTATGCAGCTTCCAGACCAGCTCTAGTGGAGATGCTTAAAAAGGTATTAAGCACAGAATAAAGAAAAAAAGAATAACCACACACTTCCCAAGAGGACAGCAGAACACAGAATCAACCAAGAATACACCATGACTGCAAACTTGAAAAAATGCACATACATTAACCCAAAAGTTAAAAGAAAACAGATAAAAAACTTTTTAAAGAACTTTATGATGGAGATAAACAATCACATTTTAATTATCAGCCTGAACATGAATGGACTAAATGCACCACTAAAAAGACACAGAATGGCAAACTGGATAAAAAACCATGACCCAATAATTTGTTACATCCAGAAATCTCATCTCACCACAAAGGATGCACACAGACTCAAAGTTAGAGGATGGAAAATGAGTTTCCAGGTGAATGGATCACAAAAGAAGCCAGGAGTTGCAGTCTTAATATCAGAGAAAATAAACTTTAAGTTATCAAGTATTTTTTAAATGATACAAAACAATACTACATAATGATAAAAGGTTCAATCCATCAACAAGAAATATCCATTCTAGACATATATGCACCCAACACAGGAACACCAGTGTTTATAAAGCAACTACTAAGTGAACTAAAAAAAGATATTGAAAGTAACACTATTATAGCTAGGGACTTAAATACGCCACTAACAACCCTAGACAGATCATGGATACCAAAAATCAACAAAGAGATCTGGAACCTGAACTTGACACTTGACCAAAAAGACTTAATAGATACCTGCAGAACACTCCAACCAGCAGCAACAGAATATGCATTCTACTCATCACCACATGGAACATACTCCAAGATCAATCACATTAACATTCATAAATCAAACATGAACAAATTTTATGAGATCAAAATACTGCTAAGCATTTTCTCAGACCACAGTGGAATAAAAATAAATATCAACACCAACAAAATTCCCACAAAACCCACAAAGACATGGACATGAAACAGCATGGTGCTGAACAGCTAGCGGGTGAACACAGAAATCAAAAAGAAATTAAAACTTTCTTAGAAACAAATAAAAATGAATAAATATCCTACTAAAACCTCTAGGATACCTTGAAATCAGTTCTAAGAGGGGAATTTATATCTCTATGAGCACACATCAAGAAAATGGAAAGATCACAAGCAAACAGCCTAAAAAATCACCTAACGGAGCTGGAAAGACAAGAGCACCAAAACTCCAACTTTAGCAATAGAATCCAGATCACCAAAGTAAAAGCCCAAATACAAGACGTAGAACACAAAAATATCATAGAAAAAAATCAACAAAACAAAAAAGCTGGTTCTTTGAAAAATGAATAAGATAGATGAACGCCCCCTAGCCAGAACGACCCAAGAAAAAGAGAGAAAAAGCCCAAATAAATTCAATCATAAATGCAAAAGATCCAATTACAACTGACCTCAAAGAAATACAAAAGATTATCAAAGATTACTAAGCACACTTACATGAAAACAAACTTGATAACCTCAAGGAAATGAAGGACTTTCTGACCTCACACAACTTCCAAAGGCTGAAAGAAGAAGACATAGACACACTAAGTAGACCAATAACAACGCAGGAAATTAACTCCATCATTCGAAAACTACTTACTTACAAAAATAAATAAATAAATAAACCCCTATACCAGACAACTTTCTGGCAGAATTCTACAACACTTACAAGAACTTGTTGATATCAATCCTATTGAAAGTATTCCAGGAAACTGAGAAAGATGAAATTCTCTCCAAATCATTTTATGAAGCTAACATCACACTGATACCCAAATCAGGTAAAGATTCAACAAAAAAGAGAACTATGGGACAATATCCCTAATGAACATAAAACAAAAATTCTCAACAAATTTCTAGCAAGTCAGATCCAACAACACATCTCAAAAATCATCCACCATGACCAAATACGCTTCATCCCTGGGATGCAGGGCTGGTTCAACATCCACAAGACTGTAAATGTAATTAAATACACCAACAGATGTAAAAACAAGAACCACATGATTAGATCATTAGATGCAGAAAAAACTTTTGTTAAAATCAAGCACCCTTCTTGATAAAAACCCTTAAACACCTAGGTATAGAGGGAACATACCATAAAATAGTAAGTGCCATTTAAAATAAACCCATATTTAACATATTGCAAAATGGACAGAAATTGGAAACATTTCCCCTGAAAACTAGAACAAGACAAGGCTGCTCACTTTCATCCCTCTTGTCCCACATTGTGTTGGAAGTCCTAGCTAGGGCAATTACACAAGAGAAGGAAGTCAGGGGTGTCCAAATAGGAAAAGAGGAAGTCAAGTTATCCCTCTTTGCTGATGATATGATTCTATACCTTGAAAATCCAAGAGACACTGTCAAAACCTCCTTGCACTGGTTAAAAAAAAAAAAAAACTTTGGCAAAGTCTTAGGGTACAAAATAAATGTGCAAAAGGCAGTTGCATTCCTATGCACCAACAAGCAGGCAGAGACCCAAATTAAAAGCACAATCCCATTCACAAATAATGAAATACCTTGGAATCTTTCTAACCAGAGACCTGAAAGACCTTTACAATGAGAACTACAAAACACTGCTGAAAGAAGTCCAAGAAGACACAAACAATTGGAAAAATATTCCATGCTCATGAATAGGAAGAATCAACTTTGTTAAAATGTCCACCCTACCAAAGGTCATCTACAGATTCAAGGCAATACCCATTAAGTTACCAACATCATTCTTCTCACACCAGGAAATGACAATACAGATATTCATATGGAAATATAAATGACCACGAATAGCCAAAACAATCCTTAGCAAAAGAAACCAAGCAGGAGGTATCATACTTCCAGACTTCAAACTTTACTATAAGCCTACAGTAATCAAAACAGCCTTGTAGTGGTACAAGAACAGGCATATAGACCAATGAAACAGGATAGGGATTCCAGAAGCAAAGCCTCAATTACTCAACCAACTCATCTTTGACAAAGCCTCCAACAACCACTGGGGAGAGGAGAACCTATTTAGTAAATGGTACTTGGAAAACTAACTGACCACATGCAGAAGATTGAAACAGGACTCCTACCTATCACCACACACAAAAATTAAGTCTAAATTGATCCAAGACCTAAACATAAAACCTCAAACAATTAAAATATTAGAAAACACAGGAGACACCCTTATGGAAATTGGAACTGGCAATCAATTCCTGATCAGAACCCTAAATGCCCATACCTTAAGAAGTAAGATAGAAGTGAGACCTCATCAACTAATGAGCTTCTGCAAAGCCAAAGAAATCATCAAGAAAGCAGAGAGACAGCCAACAGAATGGAAAAAATATTTGCCAACTGTATATCTAACAAAGGCTTAAGATCTAGGATCTACAAAGAACTTAAACATGACAGAAGGAAAAAAAGCAAAGAGACCCATTAAAGAGTGGGCAAAAGACATGAATTGACACTTCTCAAAAGATGTTATACAGGCAGGCAACAGACACATGAAAAAGTGCTCAGCCTCACTCATCCTCAGAGAAATGCAAATCAAAACCACATTGAGATACCACCTAACCCCAGTATGAATGACAATCATTAATAAAACAAACAACAGATTCTGGTGAGGATGATGCGGAGAAAAAGCAACGCTTCCACACTACTGGTGGAAATAAGAACTAGTGCAAACTCTTTGGAAGACAATGTGGCGATGTCTGAAAGGACTAGAAATTACCTCCATATGACCCATCAATTCCCCTATTGGGAATATACCTGGAGGAGCTCAAATCATTCTACAAAAAAGATACCTGCACACGCATGTTTGTTGCAGCTCTATTCACAATAGCAAAAACATGGAACCAAACATGCTGCCCATTAAAGCTGGACTGGATTTAAAAAATGACGTACATATGCACGATGGAATATTATGCAGCCATAAAGAAAGACAAACATTTGCAGCAACTTGGATGGATTTAGAGTTGGTCACACTCTTTGATCCATCACAGAAACTAAAAACAGAGTCCCATATGTTCTCATTCATAAGTGGACCTTGAACAATTTCAATACTATAAGAAAGGGAGCCGGGCTCAGTGGCTCAACCTGTAATCCCGTGCCTTGGGAGGCTGAGGTGAGTGGATTGCCTGAGCCCGCGGGTTCGAGACCCGCCTGGGCAGGCGAAACCTCATCTCTACAATAAATCAAAAAAAACTAGCCAGGAGTGGTAGCGCGCGCCTGTAGTTCCGGCTACTCAGAAGGCTGAGGCGGAAGGATCGCCGGAGCCCAGCAGGTGGAGGCTGCGGTGGCCGGAAGTGGCCACTGCACTCCAGTCTGGGCGACGGAGTGAGACGCCAACTCAAAAAAAAAAAAAAAAAGAAAGGGATTGGCAGTAGTGGGAAACTGTTAGGAGAGGGGGATTGGGATTGGAAGTTGAGGGAAACTGCTAGGCAAGGGAGGGGCACACCTCATCCTGGAGGGTACCTACATAATCAACGTTTGTATACCTAACCCTGAATTTACTCCACATCTTTATAATTTAAATAAATAAATAAGTGTGGGCAAAAGCCATGA
>CAUYQG010038725.1:0-25518 GCA_963574415.1 Tarsius wallacei | reverse complement strand
AGAAGCTATGTTTTGGAAAAGTGCATACTTTAGGAAAAATTAACCTTGCCGACTATGTCTTTTCAGAAACACAGACTTCCAGGTATCAGAGGTATCTCATAGTGGCAATCAAGCTTGCCTAGGGTAAAGGGAATTTACAAGGCCTAAGACATCATGCATTGGGCAAGAATTGTAGAAGTCACAAAACTTGTAATTACAAAAGTTATGACCACTCAGAGGGGGAGCAGGTGGGGATTCCATCTTCCAGTAAATTGGGTACTATCTACAGGGAAGCCAAAGATCCCCCAAAGCTACCCACTGGGAATGCCTAGGAGATAAGGGGAAGTGCACCCTCCATTAGCTCTATAGAATGTCATTCGGGAAGGTGCAGGAGCACTGGAATCCTTGTCATGCCTTTCTCTAGGGGCTGTGATAATGTGGGTGGACATTAGGGATCTCTGTGTCACAGGATCTCCAAGACATCCACAGGTGGTCAATAAGGAAGTCACGGCAGTCACATCTACCTGATTGCAACATCTCCAAGGAAAAGGTTTTGAGCCAGGGCTCGAGGGGGCTATGGAGCCGCACTCGTCTAGAGTGTAGATTTGCTTCCTGTGGGGAGTGAACTTATCGTAAATAAATCTTTTCTTCTCTCACCTCTTTGTGTGTTACATTTCTTTGCATTACTCAGATCCCTGTGTTGCCAGCGTGCACCTCTGGCTTGCGGACTCTGGCGGTGCTGCGCCTCCCCTCGCCTCTCCATCCATCCATCCACCCTTACCCTATCCATGCCCTAACAGTCCTCACTTTTCCTGGTTTAGGACCAGGTACCCTTTGTGTTGTTAGGTGTCCCCACTGATATTTTTTAAATAACCATTTATAATTTTCACATGTATATGGTTAAATGCCACCCCTAAAAATTGAAATCTAGACCTTACTCTTGTCGAAGAAAATTGTTTTTCTGAACAAAATATATTGACAAATTAAAAACATCATAATATGTTACCAGTGCCCTCTGTTAAAATCCAGGGATACCACCATTAAGGCTATTTGATATAAATAAGGATATTTAGTTACTTGCCTACACACCAAAAACCAATATAGATTCTAGCTATTCTATTCATTCATGTGTTAGTGAAGTGAACTATGTATCCTCCCACAAGTTCTAGAGAAATGGCAACCATGTACTTAGAATCTATAATTAATATCAAACTGATCACAAAGTTCATCAGTGAGGTTGAAAACTTTGTATTGAAGAATAACTTCCAAAAAGTTAAATACATTGCCCTTAAACAAATATAAATTGAACACACATCAAAGAGTGATTTAACTCAGTGAGGAAAATGGCATGATGATAAAGTTGGTTCAAAGAAACTGTAAGAGACTGAGTGTGTATTGGCACTGAAAGAAATATGGAAGTAGATTGCTAAGACAGATACAAAATGAACTCTTGCTCTAATGGACAATTAAACAATAACCTTTGAGGTTATCTTTTCCACCAGACAAGTTTCACTTGAATTTCTATTGAACAAAAATCATTTCTAGCTCTCAATTTCCTACAATCCAGTATTTACCTTTAGAGAAATATAAAATATTTATATAAAAAGAAAATAGAAAACTACATACCCATAGAGAGTACAATTATCCTGGGGTGGGCCTGTTAAATAATACTTCAGTATGACATTGAAAAAACATGCAGTCATTCTTTTACCTATTTGTGAGTTTTGAATACTATACTTCCTTAACATTAGTCATAAAAATAAAAGAAATAGACCAAACCTGCTGCCATCAGAAAACCAATCTTAAATGATGATAGACTACCCTCTATTATTATTTAATCAACATACCATTATCAAAATAAATCACCATTAGTTAAATATCAACAAAATAGCTATCATTCATTAAGCACTATCTTTGTGCCATATATGTTTATATATGTGTGTGTATATATGTATACAATATAGGTATAATGATGCCCATTTTGCAGATAATGAAAACGGCAGTCATGGGGCTTAACCCATCCAAGGTCGCACAGACAGTGGTGGAGTTATTAACTCACGTTCCAGCCACTACCTACATACAGATGCACACAGCCTTATCTTGGCATTTTAATACTCCAGAGAGCTGAGGCAACTTACCTCTTTGCTTTGATCAGTTAGAAAAACAACTGGGCTATCTAAAGCATACATTTCATAGGCAAGCCAGCATAATTTTCTCAGCAAAATAAAGGAGCCAGATCTCTGACAATTCCTATGCAGCCGAAGACAAAATTTCACTTCAGATCTCAAAATACAGAGGAGAAAAGATGGCATTATCAAAAACTACAAACATAACAAAAAGAGAGAAAATGGACTTTATGTATTTTCCTCACAGAAGAATATATTATTACCTCTGAAGTTTTCTTGCCAACGACAACAACTTAAACCTCACCTGAATCTGATCAATCCTCTAGTTATAAAACTATTAATTTAAGAAAAATATAACGCACAAGAGGAACATATTCAATGACACTACAGGGATGCAATTAAGCTAAATCTAAATGGAGAGACTATATATTTAATCCCTAAATCTAGACAGAGGGAACTCAGCAGGAAAAAGAACCTAGTTTGTTCCATAAGTAAACAGCAATGGGGGAGTAGGGGAGGTGGGAGGGGTGGGCCGAAGGAATGATAGAAAAAAAAAAAGAAACAGCATAAAGGGAAAACCTGTAGATTAAAAAGGCACAAGAGAACTGGATCCAAACAAACTATATAAAAAATTATAAGCAATTTAAAAATGAGTAGTAAGGCCAGGCACGGTGGCTTATGCCTGTAATCCCAGCACTTTGGGAGGTAGAGGCAAGAGGATTGCCTGAGCTCAGGAGGTCGAGACTAGCCTGAGCAACATGGTGAGACCTTTGTCTCTACAATAAATCAAAAATTCCGCTGGGTGTGGTGGCGCATGTCTGTAGTTCCAGCTACTTGGAAGGCTGAGGTGGAAGGATCTCCTGAGCCCAGCAGCTCAAGGCTACGGCAGCTGTGAGCATGCTACTGCACTCCAGCTTGGGAGACAGAGTGAGACTCCGACTCAAACAAAAAAAAGAAAAAACAAATGAGTAATAACTATTTGATAATATCAAGGCAAACAAAATTAATGTTAATTTCTCAGTATGGTATTAACATTTCAGTTTTTTTAAGTATTCTATATTTTAGAATTATTATTATACACGAAGATAATTACAGGTCAAATGATATACTAGGAATTGCTTCAAAATAATCCAGGAATTAGGAAATATGAGAAAGGGTACACATATAACCATTTAGACCATGAGATGATAATTGTTGAAGATATGTAATAGGTATATGGGAGATTCTTATCCTATTATTTCCACTTCTATATGTACTTGGCATTTTCTATGATAAATTGTTGGAAAAAAGCTCACAAGTTTGTATACAGATAAATTATGCAAATAAAGTAATAAAAAATGTTTACAATTCTTTTTCATATATATTTCTCCAAGAGAGGCAGAAAATAGACATTACTCACTACTGAAGAGAATCTTTTAAAGTTTGAACACAGGCTTGCTGAACTCATTCTTTGTCCCTGGTGGCTAAAATAATCTCATCCTTGCCAATTCTCACCACTGCTAGAGAAGCAGCCCTCAAATTATTTCAAGTACAAGATTACTTAAGGTCTGTGACCAGATCACCCTGAATATGCCTGTTCTGGGAAGCTAGGCAGTGTCTAGCCTGGTTAGTACTTAGATGGGACACATTTAGAAAAATCTCAATTTGAAAACAAGGTCCAAGGTAAGGGCTCTTATGACAAAAAATATTTTGGAATAAGCATCACCATTGAACTTGGCTGAACTGTACGCTTCATGAAGATCAAGGAAACAAGAACTTATACTGAATATTCTACTGTGAGAGAAGCTCACAGCCTAAGGTTCCTCTTCAGGATGACATGCCAGTGTCCATGTTCCTCTGAAGTAATTATGACTCCCTGGTTTCTGTGGCAAAAACATGAGCTATTCTTTTTATAAAAAATTTTTGATTTGGAAAACACTGAAAAAGGAAAATAAATTTTAAAAATTATGCATAATTCCAATGCTTAACTGAGATGTCTGCAGAATGACTATATGGTACGTAGTCAGTGACTGCCTGCTACCCCAACATTTAATTTTTAATTTATATAAAATAGAAAATAAAAGTTCCAATCTTTGTTTTCTTTTCTCATTTCTATTAACACATTTAAAGGACTCTGTTTTATGTTTGTTTCACCAAGCAGTGCTGAAATGAATATTCTTCCCCAATCATCTTTACGCATTTTGTGCTATTTTTAATAAGGTCATATTGTTAAACTCCTCATTATTAAAAAAAATTGGAAAATAAAGTAATAGTCATTTTTAATGACGTAGTTGACACTGAAACATTTTATTCAACTCGGTTAGTTTTATAAGTATAATTCAGATTTCTGGACTTTGAAAACTTGCCTTCTTGCCTCATTCATTTCAACAAATATTTGTGGAGCCTATTCTATGGCAAGCACTGTGCAGTGCCATAAAAAGATGAAATGTGACGCCATTGACCTCAAGGCTGGTGAATTATACTTATGTCCTAGACTTAAGTAACAAAAAAACTTTATTATTTTAATATTGATCTTCAGTCTAGAATTAATTAGGACTCTTTTGCACTGGATTACATGAAATAATATCTACAAAGCCCTAGTACAGGGTTTGGTATACAGTAAGTGCTCAACAGATGCTACCACTTATCATTACCATCCTCATCAATACCATCACCATAATTAATTACCACTTATAGCTAAAATGAACCCAAAATCACCCAATATAAGAATGTTCTCAGGGAATTCAAATTAGTAATTCCCAACAGAAGTATTATCCTGCTTGTGAATTGCTATGTGAATTTGTATTTTACTTTTTTTAAAAAATCAGTTTCTCTCCAGCTTTTTCAAGTGACGACATTTGAAAAACACTGCCATGTTGTATTCTTAGACACTGGTTTTGCATTAGTAATGGATGTGTATTAGATAATGAATTGTACTTTGGCCCTGAGATTTGTATTCTTAGAAATGAGGCTACACACCTAACTTCTCAGCCTGAGGATGACTAAGAGTCCATTTTAGCAGTCATGGCGTCTGCAGAAACTAGGTAGGCCAGCAGCCTGGCTTTCCAGCAAATCCCAGGTGTCCTCTGAGATGCCTCTCCAAAGGTCACCTAGGTAATTGTAAAGAAGATAGCAGTGAGGGTTCAAAATACCATGCCCTTTCTGTTTGTGTGTATCTCCTGGGACTATTTAGAAGTTTTAATGATAGAGAAGAAAATACATTTTAAAATCTCTCATAGCTCCTACCTTCAAGTTTTCACTATTATTGCAGGTTTTAGGCAAAAGCTATTTTTATTATCATTGAAGGAAAAAGAACTCAATTTCAGCATGGATATTGCCTTATTTGGAGTGCACAGAAATGTAACATAGCCAGAATGCAAGGAGAAAGTAGGATGCCCTCGGTATCCATTCTACATTTAGGAAAAATTTGCACAGCACTGGGACACATGCAAAACGGAGTCCAAGGTAAGGACTCTTAAGGTAAAAGTGTTTTGGAAAAAAATCACAACTTCATTTGGCAAGTTTTACACCAAGTGAAGACAAATGAAATAACTTGTGTTAAGCATTCTTCTGTTGTTACAACCCTGCTATTGAAGGTAGTGAAGGAGGAGCTGGTCATCTTTTAGTCTTCTTCTTTTCAGAATGAGGATTCCTCCTCCTTCACTCTTTCCTATGATCTGTCCCTAAGTTTGGCATAGTTCTTTTCTGGGTATAATACAGAAACAAAAATCCTTATCCATTAAAATTCCACAGCCCGGGATATAATATATGCGTTGTTAGGCATCCCAAAGGCAGGATACATTTTATAACTATAACATCACTGCAGTATTTCAATATAGCTTGCTATCACTGGGACTCTGAGGCCTTTTATTCTGTCATATATATACATTTGTCACCATTCCCAGGATTTCATTGGTATAGTTTATTCATTTTTTTCTTCCCAAATGCCCTTATTAAATACCATCCTGTCTACTTTTGCCCAGTTCTCTAACTTGACACTTCAAAGTGATCTTAACAAATTAGAAAAGTAAACAGAAATCCCACTGCTTCAGAGATGCTCATTATTGGGCCTAATATCCTCCTACACAACATATCCTCCGTCCCTACCTCCCTCCTTCCCACCCCTTTCTTCCCTTCCTCCCTCCTTCCCACCCAACCTCCTTCCCTTCCTCCTTCTCCCTTTCTTCTCCCTCCTCCCTCCCTCCCTCCCTCCCTCCCTTCCTTCCTTCCAACATACCCAAAATCACCCAACCAGAAAGTCTAATCCAGGTTGGATTCCACCATATTAGAATACTTTTAATCTGGGTGTACGGAGTTTAGATCCTCTATCCAAAGTGTTGTCTGTGGACATCAGAATCACCAGAGAGCTTGTTAGAAATGTGACTTTCGGGCCACAGCCTAGATCCTCTGAACCAGAATCTGCCTTTTAACAAGAGCATAGGTGATTCTAAATATTAAAGTCTGAAGAACACTGGTGCAGATTATAGGAACCTATGTAATAGGGAATCAAACTTCCAAACCAACAGAACTCTTTTTCTCCACCCCTCCTCCACATTCCTCAAGGTTAAAACGTCAATCATCAGTGCCAATCCTTTAATCAGGGAGATTGCCTGTATTTTGCTTAGAAGTGAATTAGGGATGGGTGGCCTTTGGATCCAGTTCCTCACAATGAGACATCAGAGAGGTATGCTGGGGACCTCAGGGAAAGGATTTCTTGTTTTTTATAAAGAATCACATAGGAAGAAACGGTATGTTTTCTACTGCTAGATAATATGATGTCTTAAGATGCTAGAAACTGTGGCAGCCATGATGGGATGGTTGCCAGGGGCACACATAACAGGTTGTAGATGACAGAGAGGAAATATGGAAACTGTCTAAGTCATCACATCTCAAGACTCCTTGCATTTTGAGATAACAAATTTTGCTTAGTATTTAAGCTGGCTGACTTGGGATGTTACTTGAAGCAAAAGGCATTCACACTCATATCAATTACATTTTTTTCTGGTGAAAAAAGTGTTACAAGAAGCAATATGAGCACGTTTGTTAAAGCCAAGATAAATTACACCAATCACTACGTCCACCAAAAAACTATTAGTTTAGTTTGATTAGAAATTTGTAAATCAGACTCTGAAGTGCCTTTGTCTCTTTTGAACCTCTTCCATCACCTCTTCTCTTGAACATCTTTCTCTTCCTATTCTCATCTGCTATCTTTTATTATCAAAGTAATATTTTGAAATATGTACATACTTTAATTCATTTAAAAAATTATCTTTGATTTCTACTGAAAATACAGCATAAGGAATAGTCAAGAGACCAGAGAGATTGAAATTCAGAAGATAATTTAGGAGTTAAGAGGAGAAAGGACCCAATATTTTGGCACAATTACTTCTTAGTTTACATTTAATCTCTTGATCAGTTTATGATGAGACTTACTCATCTTCCCTGTTTTTTTATCTTGGTCATTTGAAGATATAATTAATATTTAGTAGAAGTTTTCCAATAACTAATGAAATTAGTTCTTACAAAGCAAAGGTGATCAATGTGATTTTTAACTGAATTTTTTATATCACTTAAATGATATTCTATTAAGAAAAGTTGATGCATGATTTTTGGAAATATTAACACCTCCCTCCCCCAATATCTGATTTTGTACTGATTAATGACCTAGCCATGACATGGTTTCCCAGGATGTCCTGCTTTCTCTTTGCATTTTGACTACAAATGTCTGTGTATTTGAAGTGCATTTTTTAAAAAGGCTATATCGACCAGGCACAGTGGCTCATGCCTATAATCCTAGCACTCTGGGAGGCCAAGGCAGGAGGATCACTTGAGTCTAGAAGGTAAAGGCCAGCCTGGGCAACATAGCAAGACTTCATGATCTCTACAAAAAAACCAAATAAATTCGCTCAGCATGGTGATGTGCACCTGTAGTCCCAGCTACTCAGGAGGCTGAAGCAGAAGGATCGCCTGTGCCTAGGTGTTCAAGGTTGTCGTGAGCCACAGTGGTGCCAATTGTGATGCAGTGAGACCTTGACTCAAAAAAAAAAAAAGCAAATCTGATAATGTTAACACCAATTGCCCCTTTCTTAAAATCATTGAAGAATTCCCCATTGTTCTTATGATAAAAAAAAAAAAAAAACCATGGATACAAGGCACTGCATGTTGTAACTTAGAATTTCTCAACCCTGGATGTATATTAGAATCATCTGGGATTTATTTTTTATTTGATTTGGTTTTAAAATAAAAATGGCAATGCATGGCAATGCACCCATCCCATGGCAATTTAATCAGAGTCTCTAGAGAGTGGGTTTAGGCATAGTTGTGGTTTACAAGCTTTCTATGGGGTCCTCTAGCTTAACTCTTCATAGTTCAGCCTTCTTTTTCAATCCCTGGATACCCTGGGCTTCTTCTCACCTAAGGGCCTTGTCCCACACTGCCTAGAATATGCCTCACCCTTCCCCACCCCCACACTTCCATAAGCCTACTTACACCTCTACAGCTTAGTTGCAATTTTACGTCCTCCAGGAAATCTTAAACTCTCCCCCACCCCACCTCCCAGTACAGGTCAGAGTGTTTGTTAAAGACTCAAAACATTCTGAACTTGTACCTTTTTTCAATTATCACAGCATGCAATTAAAATGTTTATTTCTGTGATTATTTGATTAGCATTCATCTTTCTGAGAAGAAAATGAACTCAATGAAGGCAGGGGCTATGTCTGCTTCACATGTGATTTTATCTGAGTACAAAGAAGAACACTTAACACATAGCAGGTGTTTAGTACTTAATGAATGAAGGACTAAAACCCACTCATTCCTGCACACATCATAACATCATAGAAATGTGAGGGTTAGAATTGTCAAGTTCTTCATATCAAAGGGCACAAACCTACTGTACCATTGGTAACACACCACCTAAATTAGTTGAGCAAGAATTAGAAGCAAGTTGAAAGACAGGAAGTACCCAAAAACATTATTGTCTATAGAGTAAGAACTAGAAGAAAGACCAAAACCACGTTAGCAGGAGAACGAGTTCTGACATGTCTCCAGACCATTTCTGTATGTCTGTTGATATGAAGAACAACACAGCCTAGTGCACTTAGGCATTGAGCTACTGGAGTATCATTGAAATGGGTTCAAAAAACAGCCTCAGTCAGGCCAGACTCTTTCATCAAAGAAATGGGAATTTTATTTGCAACTGAGCTCTCATGCTATTACAGATAGATCTTGATGGCTGTGTTCCAGTCTTTTCCCTGTTTCCAAAGATACGGTACAACTCTTTCTGGCTTTTGTCCATGTTAAGTCCTCAGATGAGATACCTTTCTCTATGTCTCCTTATTTCTACTAGTCATGAGATCAGGCTGCTTCAACAAGCCCTTAGAACTGTCTTAGCTCACCTAACCCTTAATAGAAGGGTAAGAACCGTGCAGTCATCATTATAATAATAGCCACTGTTTATTTAGTGCTAATGTGCTAACCAACCACTGTGATAAGTGCTTGACATACATTATCTTCAAGTCGCGCAACCGGGCCAGGTAGGTATTAGTAGTCCCACTTCAAAGATAAAGAAATCAAAGCTCAGAGTAATCAAATACATTGTCCATGGTTGTAGCTATTAGGTGGAAAAGATAGAGTTGGAACAAATGTTTTGTCAGACTCTAAGATCTGAATTCTCCCTCCAATCTAATCACTATTCACTGTGTCTTGAAAGCAGAACACCCAATTGCAAGGACCAATAATTGTATCCAGATACCCTAAGTGCAGAGGGAATTCAATCAACTTGGCTACCCATACTGCCCCTTCCATCTCTAGGCCTTTGGAAGAAATTGCCTTTTTCTCACACAGAGATATTTTATGCCTGGTCAGCTGTTTTCTTAAAAAGCCAAAATCTCACCTTCTTTGTTGGCTTTCATTTACTTTGGAAGCCACTGTAGAGAAAGCATTTGCTTAGGTAGGGAAGTTTAGTTTTTAGTCTCAGACAATATAGTAGATTGGCTTTAAGAGATTTCATGGTTAAGGGAACAGCATGAGCTAATGTAAAAGCTTTCCATCAAAAGTGTCGTGACAAGTCGGGGCTAACTAGAATTAGGGGTAGTGGGATCCCATGGAAAGGAGCATTGGGTAGGAAGGTTGACTGACAACTGTAAACGCTATTCCATATAAAATATACATGATTTGGATATATACATAAATTGTTTTACTCCCCAAATTGGAAAAAACAATTGCCCTCACTTTGACCTGGAAATGATCAATTTCCACTTTTCAATTTACATGCAGCATTCAGAAGTTATTTGCTTATTCAATGCCTTCATGACCATGAGTTCACATATTTCACAGGGGAATGTAAAGGACACTTACATAGAGTGCTGAAGAAAAAGGAAAGAGCAGCCCTTTCATAATGACCTTTGTGTCAGACGTGTTTCTGTCTATGCTAAATGCTTCATGAGCTGATTATTATAAATAGCAACAAAGAAAGTTCTGCACACAGTTTACTTATAATTGACTCATGATAGAAGAACATTGACCCTATAAATTAAAATAAGTTTTCCCTACGTGTAGCTTTTGAATGACTTCCAAGGAAATAGCCTCTTACAAAACACAATTCCAACTCTGATTTGAGTAGGTAAGTCCAATATTCTGTTTGCTATATGCCAGGAGGTGCGTGGGGAGGACTTTGGGAAACTTTCCAATATTTTTCTGAAAAATATTTTAATGAATACAAAAAACCATGAAATGCTAATACACTGGGACAGCACTATAGCCTCAAAATAGAAGTTTATTTTCAACCCACAGTGTTATGCATCTATACACAATTTTCAATTTTCCTTTTTTAGCATATAATTATTTTCTTAATTGACTAATTAGACATTTTAGCAGGCTTAAAGACTACAAAGGTTAAATACATAACTATTTAATGGTTACTGTTCCTGGAAAAATGGTGTTAATAAGGGTTGAGTTTCAAACGTGGTTTTCATTTTTCCCTAAGAATGTCATTCTGTGTTAGGCAGTACTTTATTATAAATGCTAGTGGGTGGGTGGGGTGGGAACAGATCCCAGCTCTCTACTTTGAATCTAGAACTTTATAGATGGAAGTATAGTATTTCCACAAAACTGTATCCCTGTTAATAAAAGCCTGTTTATTAACCAGATAGGTAAGGTGTGGTGCCCTAACTATTCCTGGATGGATTCACTCATGCTTGGCTACTGATGGTGTGGGGTGGGGGGTTCAGCTAGCCTGGTATCATAGATGAATGGGGGAGGGTAAGGCAGAGAGAGCATCTTGTTCTGTAAAAATTTAGGGTTCACCTACCTTTCACATCCATTCACCCATTCATTCATTCATTCATCAAAGTAATCATTCTCTCCACAAATATTTACTGAGCTCATAGCACATAATAGGAAAAGAGCTAGGCACATTATAAGTATTATAATTATTCAACATCCAATAAATAGTTCTAGAACTCAAGCTATATTAGAAACTGGTAAATAGGCTTTTAGACATGGTTTTGACCTCATAAAGTTTCTCTGGATTATTTGGGATATGGGGGTATGCTACAGTCTAAATGTTTGTGCTCTTCAAAAATTCATATGTTGAAATGTAGTAACCAAGGTGATGGTATTAGGAGGTAGGGCTTTCGGGAGGCGATTAGGTCATGAAGGTGAAGTTCTCCATGAATAGGATTAGTGCCCTTAAGAAAGAGGCCAAGAAGAGCTTCCTTGCCCCTTCCACTGTGTGAAGGACACAGCAAGAAGATGCCATCTATGAACCACAGAGTGAACCCTCACCAGGCACCAAATCTGCCAGTGCCTTGAATTTGGACATCCCAACTTCCATAACTGTGAGAAATAAATTTGTGTTTATAAGCCACCCAGTTTATAATATTCTCTTATAGCAGCTGGAATAAACTAAGACAGAGATTAGTCATCTGGCATCAACATTTTGTGGGGCCTGCAACTTACACAATTTTAGAGGTCTCATTTTCCAAAAGAGAAGACATAATCACAAAATTCAGCCTGTGCCAGTGTGAGACCCTGAGGCTAAAGCTTAATTAACTTAAAGGAAAATCTGCTCTGGGCCTTTATGTACTGATGGTCTATTTCATAGTCCACACCAGGGTCTCCTGACTGGTGAGTTGCCAAATAGTGGAAATTTACCTCTTTTGGGACTTGAAAGCATTTAAGTCTTCTTTAGAGCCTTTTTAATAAATGCAAATTCTCCTAAATGAGATCACAGCTTAAGGTGTCATTATCCCACAGGGGGCCTTATAGGTGCAAAATAAATATTGAATTAATTAATTAATTAAAGGCGTAAATGGAAGCCTTGTTAGTGAGGCAGGGAGTAGAAGAGTGAAGGATGAGGGATTTTCAGGTACACCAGGTGATGACAAGAAGTACTGAGAAGGCAGGTGCCTATGAAGTATGAATTGTCCTTCTCACAAATCCCTTTAGAGTCCACCTGCCTGAGATGACAAGCTTGCATGGAGGTCCTCAGTAATTACAATGACAGCTGTTGCAGCAAACCCCCAAGAGGAGAAGGTGGCCCCAGAGCACATAAACAAATCTCCACCGGGAACGATTTGCAGAAGAGATGATGATCTTTTCGTTGACTCTCCACTCTTGAGTATAATCTTGCTCCAAAGAATTCCCTTCATGGACAAATAGTATCAGTAGTTAGCTATTTCACCTTAAAATGTTTTTTTTTTTTAGTTAGAAATAATACATGTGTCAGCCATTTGCAGGGTGGCTGTAGCAAGACAATGGATCAGCAAGGCAAGGGGGTGGATATTGGCTGCTAAGGAATGGGTAAACAGAAGACCAGGAGAGGATAACACAAGGTCAAATCCCGAGGGAAAGCGTTGCTCAAGAATGGGAAGAGAAAGCTGGTCTGAGCCACAAAGGCCTGGCTCGTCTGGCCACGCAAGTACAGCCAGACCTTCTGTGTGAGGAGCAGTCATGGGAACCCTCTCTCTAGGAGGGCTGCAATATTGAACATCTTTTAACTAACCAAGATTCCATGTGTGTCCCATGGAGAATTGTGAAGGCAGTGATTTATAATCCAACAAAATAATTGAACAATATAAAATAAGTTCCCATTTGAATCACGTATTTAGTCAACAGGATTTGAAATGAATGTTGTTGAAAATTTTGCCACCTACTCAGAAGAGGCTGTGCTCTGGAGTTTTAAGGTAGTTCATTCAGATGGCATGCCTCTTCTGAGGAGATAAAAAGCAGAAAAAATAAATTTTATTATGACCCGCTGCTTCCTGTTCCCCAAAGACTGGAAGGAAGTATTTTTTTTCTGAGTAGTTCATGGGTGACAATTCTAGCAGCTATCTTGGTCAGGTCTCTGAGGGAAACATGGCCACTCACTCATTCATTTATTTGCTTCATCAGTTAATTCATTTATTTGTTCATAACTCTTCAGAATCTTAAATTCTCATAGTCTGATCTCTATATTCATGCAGAGAAATACAATTCAAAGTCAGGAAGGGAGGAAGAAAGGAAAGGAATTTCAATTTATTTTTAAATAAAACTTTAATTTGGAAGAATTTCAATTCTTAAATGATGTTTTTAAAAAAATATGGCCAAAACCGTAAGTCTCAACAGTCATCTTGTATTATATTTCCTCTTTTCTCTGCTGCAATTTGCTGAAATCCTGCACTGCTCCTGGGCACTTCCTTCTCAAACAAAGCAAATCAAATCAAACTTAAAACTCTCCCTTCTCTCTTTCCTCAAACCCCAGCTTCTTCCATTGTCTTTCTCTCCCCTATCTTGAAGGTATATTATTCTGACCTCCCTCACTAACTCCCCACACTCACCTCCTGTCTGTTGGGATTGGTCTGTTTATTATTATTTTTTTCTGCCTAGTCTTCAAATCTGAATGAAAAAAGGCCTAGGAATCTATTGAGGGGAAGGAATGTGGAGAGGCAGAGATAGTGGCCTCTATCTGGGGGTTGAGCCAGAGGCTGGAACAGCTTAGGGTAAATGAATGTCTGAAGCCATCCTATGTTACTCTGTTTACTGGATGAAAGATTTTGAGCTCTTATTTTGTACCAGCACCATGCTAGGCTCTAGGGACACAAAGGTGGCCAAGGCACTGTCCCTGCCCACCAGAAACTGAGCAATCTGGTGCAGGAGGCTGAGATGCAAACAGGGAATTATAATAACCTGTGATAAGCACCCTTCTGGATTTCAGCACGGATCTCTGGGGACCCCAGCTGGGAGTGTGGAGGTAAACTCTAGTGAGACTTGGGGAAGGTTTCTGGGGAGAGGAGACCTCTGAAGTGAAGTTATTAGGGGTTAGCCAGGTTGCAGCAGGAATGCAGAAGAGAGAGGGTTGAAATGACAGCTTTGCAGGCAGTTTGTAAGGGACTCTGAAAGACAGAGAGATTTCCATAGTGGTTTTTGCATGCCCTCATCCCCACGGTTGATCCTTCCTTGCCACCCCCTCTTGCACATGGCTTTAGCCCCTACCTGCTTCTCTTCGTTCCTCCTTATACAATTCACAATGTTCAAACAATTGCTGCCAATCCACAAGAATGATTCCTTGCTCTTCCTGCTAAAGTCTATAAACATCCTACCCTCCTTCCCCAGTTAGAACACTCTGCAAAGCCTTCCCATGCCGCCAACCTCTAGAATAGAGAGTTATGCCCATGAGGATCTAGTTGATTTCCTTCACTGAGAAAAAAACAGAGCATCCCGTCTGGGCAACTGTGAGAAGTTCTCTGTGGCTGAATCCAAAAGTAGGGGTGGAAGACAGAGTCATCAAGGTAATCAAGAGACATATAACTTATAGAAGACCTTGAAAGCTACCCTTAGGATTTGGACTTTGTCTTGAAGACAATAGGGATCCACTGAAGAGTGTTAAGCAAGAAGGTGGCACGGAATGGAGATTTGGAAAATTTATGGTTCTGGGAATGGACTGGAGAGGAAAAAAAGTGGAAATAAGGAGAGCATTTAGGCCAGGTGTGGTGGCTCACATCTGTAAGTCCAGCACTTTGAGAAGCTGAGGTGAGAGAATTGCTTGAGCCCAGGAGTTCAAGATCAGCCTGGGCAACAGAGTGAGACCTCGTCTCTACAAAAAAGAAAGAAAGAAAAAAGAATAATAATGAATAAATAAATTAGCCAAGAGTAGTGGCACATGCCTGTAGTCCCAGCTACTCAGAAGCCTGAGGTGGAAGGGTTTCCTGAGCCCAGGAGGTCAAGGTTGCAGTGAGCCATGACTGTGCCACTGCACTCAAGTTTGGTTGATAGAAGTAAGACCCTGGAATTAAAAAAAAAAAAAACAGAGAGAGAGAAAGAGAGAACATTTAGGGGGTAATTGCAGCTGATCAGTGGTGGGAAGAAGACATGAAGAGTATGGCTGAGCCCAATTATTCCTACACAGCAGGGGCTCCATCCTCTCTCCTTTAACTGCATGATTCTTGATCTGTCTAACTGAAAGGAAGAGCCACTTAGTATCATCAGCACAGTGAATGTCACATGGTTAGTACTCAACAAAAGTTCATTGCCTTGAATTGAAATATTCTGGAAGCAACCAAGGCCCAGGCTAACCTTAGTGAGGAACCGTGCAAGAATGTGCTGTCTCAAAACCTGAAGAAAACCTGAATCTTTTCACCACCTATGGGTGTGATTTAAAAACATTAGAGCAGCAACAAAACTTTTCAAATGACTTGTGTCCTGTTTGTTAAAGTTTGCAATTCTGGTTTATGGATTTTTAAGTTTATTAAGAGACATTTGAGGGAAAAATTTACCCACGTTCTCCAATTCTGCCACCACCTGGGCAAACGATGTAAAATATTTACAAGCAACGTCTTTGCGTGAAGATTAAGGTTCTGAAGTATTTTGAAAGCTGGTAGTATTACCCTTCAGAATTGCCCATGGTTTTCTTCATTGTATTCTCTAACAAAGGCTTTGAACATGCATGCAACACATTCAGGGAATGTTAGCAGATGCTAAAACATTTTATTAGCTGATTTATTAAGCTATTGAGAATCATTCTTTGAAAAATGGAGAGAGAAATGCAGACACCACAGAAGTTAGAGAAATCAGAACTCAACACTTGGAAGAATGGTAACTAGCAATTTTTTTCTTTTTTGTTAACATATCAACCTAATTCAAAACAGAGCAATATCTGTGTGAATGGTTATAGCAGTTTATTCTCTTTTCAGTGAAAGAAGGTTCAGGAAAAGTGGAGAAGAAAGAGGAGGAGGGAGGAGAGAGAGAAGAGAGAAAAAGAAGGAAGGAGAAGAAGGAGGAGGAGAGGAAAGAAATTAAAAGGAGTTCAATTGCAGTGGGCATATTTACAGAAAATGCAAATTAAACTAGAACATTCTTGTGATTTGTCCTTCTTTAGATCTGCTATTAAGAAGCAACTTTATTTCTGCATGCGGCTGAAGTTACTAGAAAAAAAAGTGAGTCACATGATAACATTTCCCTCTAAACGTCTTGAAAAGAGACTGAATTGCCAAGACAGGTCAGGTGGAGTGGCATGGGTAAATATGTGGCTGAATTTGAGGGACACAAGAAACCCCTGCTTCCCAAATTTCCACATTTACTGACTAGATCTTGGCACCAATTCCCTCGGGTAATGCATTTTCCTTTTCAGGATCCCATTTGAGGTACAAACAGTCCTGGAAAAGTGAATTGAAGGAAGTCACTCCCAACTTAGTGTCCTCCTTGGGACTGGGAGATGAAAGCAGAATGAGAAAATGGGGGGACAGGGAAACAAAGGACAGCTTGCAAGGTGAGCAAGTAGCCACTGCTCGGGACCTTGTTCTTCCACTTCTGCAGCCAAGGAAGATTAAATCAACTACGCCAGGCGCTGCCATGTTGCCCAAAGAACACCACAATCTGATTGTTAATTCAGGGTATGATTTTGTTTGCAATATGTAAATCATAACATGATTTAATAATGTTGGATCTCAGAAAATGATACCTCAAAATACAATACTTTGAAATAAAGAAACAGCCTCAGAATCAAAGTTTTTCTGTCCACACTCCACCCCCTACCCCTGCTCCAGTCTCTCCATCCTCTTGCAGGGAGTTTCTCTCCCTGAAGTTCACTTATGAGACTAAGGGAAATTCCCCCAGAAGGATATGATTGCTGGGAATCCCCTCATCCCCTAACTCTGTACCACAGGAAAGGAGACTAAAGACCTCCATGCCCAGGACACCATGCAAGACAGACTTTTCACCTACTCTTCTGAGAACTGCCACCTGAGAGTCTTTATGTGTACAATAAGACGATCATTGCAGTGCAGTTCTCCCCTCACCCCTGCATAGCTTGCTGCCACCACTCTTGGAACTTTGAAGCCCCTATTCCCTTCTGGAGCTCAAAATGATATTTAAGCTTCAACCATCTGGTCCTTCCTTGAGTCTCATACTTTGGGGGACCTCAAGGGTATGCACATTATATATTTGTATGCCTTTTCTCCTGTTAATCTGTTTACTGTCAAGTTTATTTCAAAGACTTAAATGATTGAATCAGAGAGTAGAAGAAAAGTTCCTTTTGCCCCTAAAATAACTAGTTGGAACTCAATCTACTGACCTTTTAGAATTTTACCAGATCACAAATCATCAAATAAATGCTTAAAAATCATACATGTTCTGGGTCTTCTCAAAATACTAAATTTTATTGAAAAATTTTTTAATTCAAAAAGCCAACTCCCATTAATTTTTATATGGTAAAAAGGCACAAGTGGAGAAATAGAAAGACGTTTATGAAAACCTTGCTTTGTTTGCAATATATAAATCATAACATGATTTAATAATGTTGGATCTCAGACTGGCCCATACTTGACTTTACTGTGCGAAGTATTGGCTCAAAGGCTATACTTACAGTTTTTGCCACTTAAAAAGTCATGATGGGCACATCCTACTGCTCATTAATACAAAAGCAATTGTTGATAATGGTTCTGGGCTTCAATGTCTAATTAAAGCTAAGTGGCTAGATTTGCATACAGTAAACAATAGAAGCAACTTGCATACCCAATCTCACAGGCCCAATTGTTTCACAATACAATATCATTAAAATTTGCATGCTAATTACAGCTAATTGTTCCATATTCTAGAAGCCATTTCTTTCAGAAGATAGACTTTCTCCCAAAACTTTAAATCCTGCTGTTCATGGAAAAGGATGCAAATGTTTAAATTACCTAAAAAGAAAAATTAGGAAAACAATAGAAATTGTTCAAGAAAGATTTGGGTTGTTTCTTTCTCTCTTTTTTCAAATTATGAAAACTGTAGGTTTCTTTATTGAAAAAATTCAGCCCGTCAAAGCAAGTCTTAACCCACTTATTAATTCAGCTTGTTGGCAAATTGCAAAACTGCCCTATTAGCAATTAATAAAATAAATGTTCAATATATTTTGGGTTAAACAAATATTATAGATAGTATTAAATCCTAGAGTGGCCCTTTAGAAATGTTCCCTAATTAATCCTAGGGGTCACATGATCACTGAAATATTGGTCAGGTTTAATGTAGACACCAAACTGGCCTTCTCTGAGATCAATGCTAAATACTACAAATCCAATGATCAATTGCCAACAGTCAAATGAAAAAAAAAAAACAGGCTAAAACAAATGCTGTGTATAAATGGATTACTACAGTAGCACCTCATTTATTTTATATTTAGAGCTTTCCTGGTTAGATGCTGCCTTAAACTTGGCCTGGAAATTTCTAATCATGGCAGTCATACAGCAAGGTCAGTGGTTTGCGGTATGGTCATCTTTCACTGCCTTTCTAGAAATAATACTAAAAGGATTAAATAACCCCATGGCCCATAGTTTATTACCTATTAAAAAAGCTCAGCTGGTAGAAGAGATTTTAAATAAATAGACATTTCTGAGTGTGACTTGTTTTTTAATTGGGAAATTAATATCAAAGAGAAAAACGGATCTAAGTAAACAATATATTTTTAACAACAGAAAGAGTAGAGATCAAAAGACAGGCAGTAATGCATGCTGGAGAGAATGTGGAGAAAAAGAAACCCTCATAAACTGTTGGTGGGGAATGTAAATATTAGTATAGCCACTATGGAGAACATACTATCCAGGATTCCACTACTGGATACACATAAAAAATAAAAAAAAAGAAAGAAAGGAAAGCAAAATATCAAAGAGATATCTACAATTCCATGTGTGGAAAAATATAAGGCACAAATAGGCCAGCAACAATTGGGTAAATTATACTGAGGAAAGTGGCCTCAAGGTGAGATTTACAGATGTTGCAAGGAACTTCCTGACCACAGTAAGAGTCATAAAAGCTTGCGAACCACTGTAAATCATTGTTATAAACTAACCTTTAGCTGACTGCTATAAATGTTGTGAAAAGCAGTTAACCATTGCTGTAAATTAACCCTATCTTGAGGAACGGATCACCCTGATCAATCAACCTTCTTGCAGATCCCTTGTTTGACACATAGCTAACTTCACTCTCTAGACCCCTCGCACAGTGCATAAACTCTCCCAGTACAACCCTATAAAACTTCCCTCCAGCCCCCACCTTGCTGTAGACAGCAGACAGCCTCCCTTTTGCTACACTGCCCATTGCTCCCTTGCAATGCTATCTTGCTTTCAATAAATTTTCCTTTTAAAATTCACAACTGTCTTGGTAAATTTCTTGCTCCCCACCCCCGCAGCTCTGACCTCAGCTAGTCATATGCACAACACTGTGTTCATTGCAACATTATTCACAATAGCCGAGATATGGAATAAACCTAAGCATCCATTATGAATAAATGGATAAAGAAAATGTCTTATATGTAATATATACACAATGGAATATTATTCAGCCATAAAAAATAATGATATCCTGTCATTTGCAACAACAAGGACAGACTGGAAGATGTTATGTTAAGTGAAATAAGTCAAGCACACAGAAAGACAAATACTACATATTCTTACTCATGTGAGAGCTAAAAAAAATGAACTCATGGAGATAGAGAGTAGAATGATGGTAATGGAGGTTGGGAAAGGTAGTGGGGAAAGATGGATAAAGAGGGGATGGTTGGCCGAGCATGGTGGCTTAGCCTGTAATACCAGCACTTTGCGAGGCCAAGGCAAGACGATTGCCTAAGCCTGGGGGTTTGAGACCAGTCTGGGCAAATGGTGAGACCTCGTCTCTACAATAAATAAAAAAATAAGGTGTGTGTGGTAGCATGCACCTGTAGTTCCAACTACTTGGAAGGCTGAGGCAGAAGCATCGCCTAAGACCATTAAGTGGAGGCTGCCGTGACTGTGAGTGTGCCACTGCACTCCAGCCTGGGTGACAGAATGAGACTCCAAATAAAAAAAAAAAAAAGAGGGGATGGGCACAAAACTATAGTTAGAATGAATATGATCTAACACTTGGTAGCACAATAGGGTGACTACAGTTAATAATAACTTATTGTATATTTTAAACATACTAAAAGAGTGGAATTGGAATGTCCTTAACACAGAGAAATGATAAATGCTTGAGGTAATGGACACCCCAATTGTCCTGATTTGGTCATTTTACCTTGTATGTCTATACCAAAACAGCACATGTACCCTCATAAAGATATATAACTATTACATGTACATACATTTTTAAAAAATGCATAGAAAGAAATTTCAGGAGAAATTCCATTCCATTCCATTTTGCTCCATTTTGTTCCATTCCATCCCACACCTACAGCCTAGGAAGAAGAACTATATATAGAATGTTGCTCTTTCAGACACATCCTCCTCAGCCAGTGAGACATAAATTGTAATTGCTCCCAGATTTCAAGCCATATCTGGGACAAGAGAAAAAAAATGGAGGAAAAAAAGAGAAAAAAGCCAACACTGTGAAGAAAGGGACTTTCAGAGGTATGGTTAACAATGAGAGGCTCTGCTCAGTTTTAATTCTTGGTAGATACAAATCTTCTCTGTCTCCACTATCTTCCGCTTTCATTGTCTTTGCATTTCCTTCTGAAAGAGTTTAGCTTCTCCAACAGATGGATTTGTGGCTTTAAAAACAACTGATTTATACTTCCTCACCAGTGTGCAGATGATATAATTTTCCGATTTTTAAAAAAACCATCACCACCACAACCAGTGCAACAACATATCAAGCACATGTCTGTCATAAACTGTCCCCATCATAGTGATTCATCTGCCACAACAGTAAGTAGGAAATTGCTGATGCAATGATTCTTGGATTCACCTGTTTTTCCCTTCCTTCTACCTGTTACCTACCCCCACCAACTCCCCTCCCCACTCATTTACTGGAAATTGTCTCCTCATCATTTATAGAAGGACTACTTAGCTGCTTTCTCTCCTAAACTCTCTGTTAACAAGGACCAGTAGTAAGACTTGGACTCCCACTAGTCTCCCTCTCCCTCATATGCTATTGCTCCTAAAATTTTTTCATAAAAGTTATCCAAAACTTAAAAATAAGGCAAAAAGATGTCCAGTGTAACATCATAGGGAAGTGCAGAACCATCCAAGAATGTCTGAGGGAATGTACTTTGTTCAATTCACTGATCACTATGGATCAAAGATTCCAAATGCAGTGAGGCTGCATGTCAATTTCTAGATTTTTATTGAAGAGAGATGCAAATAACTTATATCCTGGAGAAATAACAATCCAATAGTTATGCTTTATTTTCTTATAGTAAATTAGCTATTTTTATGTCTAAAAGTAGCCATTTTATCTTCATATTTCTTTGTGAAATTGCCTATAAATATCTAGATCCTCAAACAGTCTTTGAACTAGCTCGGCCACCTTACTGGTTTTCTCATTTATCAGTGAGTGCAACAAAATCTTTGGCACACATTCATTTTATATATCTGGGTGAAAATTATACTTTTAACTTTTTGAGAATTACACTTTGGCAGTAATCAACTTTTTTATATATTGTCATGTGTAGCTTACTGATGGGTATACCTTTCGAGAAATGCATTGTCAGGCAACTTTGTCACTGTGTGGCTATCATAGAGTGTGTGCTTATACAAACCTAGACAGAATATCTGACTACAAACCTAGACCAAAGGGTATAACCTATTGCTCCTAGACTACAAACCTGACAACACGTTACCGTACCGAATACTATAGGCAATTGGAATACAATGATATTTGTGTACCTAAACATAGAAAAGATACAGGATACAAACACACACATCATCTTAGGCCTGCACAGGGTCAAGATCATCCATATTACTGTCTGTCTTCCACCTCCACATCTTGTCCCACCGGAAGGTCTTCAGGGACAGGAATAGGCAAGGAGTTGTCATCTCCTGTGATAACAACACCTTCTTCTGGACACCTCCTGAGGGATCTGCCTGAGGCTGTTTTACAGTTAACTTTTTTTAATAGGTAGAAGGTGTACACTCTAAAATAATGGTCACAAGTAGAGTATAGTAAATACATAAACCAGTGGCACCATTGTTTATTATCATGATCAAGTATTATGTAAGTACTGTGCATAATTGTATGTGCTAGACTTTTGTGGTGACAAACATATGAATAATGTGTTGTGCTACAACATCACTAGGCAATGGGAATTCTTCAGCTCCATTATAATCTCATGGGACTGCCATCACTGGTTGAAATATCGTTATGCGATACATGACTATATTGCTATGACTTACCATGTTGTTTAATTATCTTATTTTACTTTTCAGTTACACTGAAATTTTCAGAATTTGAGACTTCTATTTCTGTATCCAAAGCACCAGCATGGATGCCTGACATGTAATAGGTGCTTAATAAATGTCATTTGTAGGTTGCTGAATTCAATTTCATGACTCTCCCTTCATAAATCAATGGAACACAGTCACCTCCATGTGCCCCCAGAGGTTTTATTTGTCTCTCAGTTTGGCATCTGTGTGACTAAATAGAATTTATTTAAATTCATTTCACATGACATAAACTAGATTACAAATTCTCTCATCTGGTATTTCACATATATGTACACTCTAAAAAAATTCAGATGTGCTGGCAGGTTTTTGTTTTGTTCCCTATATATAATAAAAGGTGTATGTACTAATACCTATACTCTGAAAAATTAGCTAAGAGAAAAGAAAGAAGCAACCTTGTGCCAACTGATTCTACCTGCATAAAAGCTGTTAATTTACAATAACATTTAAACATGCTTTTTAGTGTATAAAGTTACTGAAAAAAAATTTTTTTGAAAACAGGCTCTTTCTCTGGGCCAGATGCCAACAATTTATAGTACTGAATATGTAACTGGAAAAAAAAAAAAAAGAAAAGAAAAACAGGAATTGATAGCAGTAACCAAAACAGGCTTCCAATATTGTTAGGGAATTTCTGTCATTTCAAAATAAATCCAAGTCTACAATATCCTTGTCACTGTACTAAAAATTCCATGGTTAACTAGACTTCAAAAAGTTTGTGTGATCAGTTTCTCATATCCTCTTACCATACATGTTCTTAGAAAGGATTTTTGCTAGCCAGACCATGTATTTTATTTTTTCAATTGGTTTAAATTACTATAAACAGCTAAAAGTTTTAATTAAGAAGAGTCAGATTCATTTATTTTTAGTCTGGTAGCTACTTTATGATCAGGACCCCTAACCTTTTTTATTATTCCCCAACTACTAGATTGCAGATGTAAAACAATATTCACTCTATTTTAGGTATTAATTATATACCTAATTGCTCAATAACTTTATCTTTCATGTATTCCACAGTACATTCCTTTGATTTCAGTCTATTTACTTCAACAATATAATAGCTCAACAACTCTAGAACAAGGCGATGTCTTTCCAAAAAAGTCTTAATAGAATCCCCAGACAGTAAATTTCGTGGTTACAAAAATAAAATCTTGTCTCCAAACAGCAGCACTTTATAAATTTTTAAACACAGAAGAAGAGGATACTTAAGGCTGTGAAAAACTCAAAATGAACTGGGTAAATTAAACATTAATAAAGAAAAAAAAACCCCAACAACCACAATAGTCATTTTGTGTAATTGTTTAAAAATCTGTTTAATTCACTTTTTACCAGGACTTACAATATAATAATTTACCAGGGCTTTCCAATATAATAATAGATATTTAACTGATGGTTAGCTAGTTGACAAAGTTGGCTATGTGACTGGGACGCCATTTGAGAATTAAGCAATAGGGGTCGCTGCATTTTTTAAATGGATGTCACAAGCCCAAGCACAAAACTCATATGTGTGAGTCAGTTTTGTTTAGAACCCCATTTAACTTTCATTGACTCTGTTGACAAACAGTTCCAGTTATCAAGTATTCCATTCCACAGCACATAGACACACCAAGCCATAGAGACACATAAGAAAAAAAGAAACAATATACTTTCTTGCCCTTGTACTGTACAATTCTGGTATCAAACATACATGTCTATTTTAATATTGGAACTAGGCAAAAATAACCTAGCATCTTACCCCAGGAAATGCATACTCTTGTAAAATATAACTGTGAACTAACTGAAGGAGCTTGCTTATTAATACCAGTATCTTGATCATCAATGCTAGCTTTAAATCTCTCACCTCACTGTGACTCCCAGTCCAGAGCTCTTACAGGGTAAACTCTACACACTCCCAATCACTTCTCTGCCTTGCAAGATCTACCTTAAAATGACACAGTTTATACTCTACCCTATAAATGTCTGCCTAATTTCCTCATTTTGAAATACTACCGAGGCTGTCAAGGTTATGATCCCCCATTCTACGATAGGTTTAATAAACCCAGTTTTGCTCAATCAACAGATTTTTCAGGTGATCTTTTGGGAGACTGACAGTCCAACCAGGCATGCTGATGGTATCAAGGAGAAGTACCAACCACTGGCACAGAAAATGTCTAAAGCACGGGGACTTAAAAATGCTTAACAGTCTAGGTCAATAATATCCTTCTTTATTTCAATAAACCCTCATAATGTTCTTATATTAGAGGACAGGAAAGAAATGAAGTTCATAATGATAAATGACTGAGTTATTAATGTAATCTTAAATCAAGTGCAATATAATCTGTTTAAGCAGATAGGAAAATGCATAATATATTTTACAGAGCGTTCTATATAAATTGAATAATATTTTTAAAGTTTTGGCAAATACCCAAAGCTCTCTGGAAAACTAGACTATCTTGAATGATGTATTCCCAGGGGGTCTAGTTAACTAAGGTACCACCATATTGTGTTTACTCAATTACCAGTTTCTGAATTGCTAAGAAATGTTGTGCTTTGGTCCTAAGTGATTTACAATTTAAGGAACTTATGTTTGAAAAAATGGAGAGTAAGTCTACAAACATGGGCATTGTAATCAGACAGACCTGAATTCTATCTCCAGCTCACCAGTGTTCTAGGCATGTGAACTGGCAAGTTATTTAACTGCTCTGATCCTTGGTTTCTTTGTTAAAAAAAAAAAAAAAAAAAAAAAAAGGCCGGGCTCAGTGGCTCAGCCTGTAATCCCAGCACTTTGGTAGGCCGAGGTGATTGGATTGCCTGAG
>CAUYQG010038722.1:0-12648 GCA_963574415.1 Tarsius wallacei | reverse complement strand
AGCAAACCAAGACATAAAAAGGTACAAAGTAAATTTAGATATTAAGAAATAGTTGTATCTAAGCATAACAGAAGATAAATACTATTTTGTATGGAGAAACTGATTACTGCTTATGCATATTAGTTCTTAAAATATTTTAATTTGTATGAGAACAGATTATGAAAAACATAAGTTAGGAGTATTATAAGTTTCTCCCAAGAAGGGAGAAAGCAAAATAAATATTGTGACTGAAGCAGATTCCGTAAAACTTGATTTATATCTGAACATGAATCAGCTTTCTGAACTTGAATCTCATTGTTATATAGATGCCGCTATCCAGACAAAATCAACATTGAACCAGAGCAAGACTCTTAACAGGCAATGCGATGTTTCTATACAAACAAAGTAGGTGCTTCCTGTGACCCTCCAAGGAGCAGAAGACGAGAATGAATCTGAATTATGAATCCCCAAGTTATTATTTCAAACACTGAGTAGGTAGCTCATTCCATTTTGCTGAGACAGAGTGAGTGAATAGGGAAAATGGGACATGAGCATTGAGTTAATGGGTCACTTACAAGGGAAAGACATATTCAGAACTGGAAGAAGCATCCTCTAATATTTATAATCTCTTTTTGTCTATTGGACTTAACCATTAAAAGTATGATCACTCAAAAACTGCATTGTCCTCACTACCCAAAATCTTCTGAAAAAGATAAAGAAATCAACGACATTCTAAATTAAGATTATAAAATTTTCAGTAACCCTTGAGCTCCCTTGGCCAAAGAAATTCCCACTACCATTTTTGGTGATGTGGTTCACGCCCTTGGGTCACATATTTGATATCCCTATGAATTGGTAACTGGAATAGCCACACACCTCGGGATTCCATCTCTGATGCTGCATGCAGACATGGCAAACTACAGCAAGGGCCCTGTGTGCTAACCCAATGCCGTCACCAAGCACGTTAAAGCCATGGTCCCAATTCCTCTTGTATAATCATTTTCTTATTTTCATTCAGGGGATTTAGTCCATTGAAAGGGACATAAAAAAGCCTGCATTTGAACCTAATTATCTCTTTGCCAGGGACATTGCCAGTTACTGTTGTCAGCAAATGCATCAGTGAAACCAGGGAGTCAGTGGTTGGGTGCCTGTTTCACAACCAAAGAAGCACTAATTTTTTTTTTTTTAAGTTGGAAGGAATTTCAAAGGGAAAACTCAAACTTAAGCTTCTCAAATATCCTCTCAAAGCAGTTGATCTTTGGAAGTAGAGAGTTCACATGAGATCTCTGAAACACATTGGTGAAATCTAATAGTAAACAATTCCAAGTGGATCAGCAAACTTAATTTATGGTTTGCTTCTCCTTCACTTAAAATAATTAGTATCCTAATTTTCTATAGACACCTGTTTTTCATCTACCCATAGTTATCATTTTTCTCTTTACTCTGTATTGTAATTATTATATCAGAATATTCTCATTCTTATTTGTACTTAGATTGCCCAAACAGTAGCCATAGCTACTAACTGCTGTGAATCTTACTAGCTGCTGGCTATGCCATCCATCACCAGACTTCCATGACAAAAAGCTCTGGCCAAGTCTAGTTTCATCAAACAAGACTATAGGGAATTACAATGATGACACTTCTATATTCACCAACATGGACAAATGACCTTGAATAAATATAACTGTGCCATTACTAGTATCCCTCTATTCTAAAATTACAAACAAGTGACTGTTACATTCTATTAATCGGACCTGAGGAAATTACAATTTAAATTCATGTCAGGCACAGTGGCTCAGGTCTGTAATCCCAGCACTTTGGGAGGTGGAGGTCAGAGGATTGCCTGAGCCCAGGGTTTGAGACCAGCCTGGGCAACTCGGTGAGACCTCGTCTACACAATAAATAACAATTAAAAAAGAAAAAAACAGGCATGGTGGCATGTGCCTGTAGTTCCAGCTAGGCTGTGATGGCCATAGGCATGCCACTGCACTCCTGCCTAAGCTACAGAGTGAGAATCTGACTCAAAAAAATAGATTAAATTTAGTAACCATTGTTAGATGATGGGACAAAATACTTGCTACCTGGAAGAGATTATTAGAGATCCAAATATGGATCTCTAAAGCCAATAAATGCTTTAGTTCCCAACTCATGTCTTGAATAACTCCTTTTTCCCTCATGTCTTGAATAATTCTTGGATTTTTATAGCTTCTTTCTGTATATTACTTTCTTTGTAATCAGGATGCTTGGTTCTGTTTGTCTCAAACTAACACTGTATATCTTTTACGAATGGAAAATTTTAAGACTTTTCATTACATATTTCATTATAGTGACCCCAATTCTATAAATCACCAGGATCAAAAATTTGGGGGCAAACCCTTCATGTCACTGCCTGCTCTGGGAACTTTTTCTGTCCTCTTAATAAATCCTGCTCTAAAAAAAAATAAAAAATAAAAAATAAATTGGCCCAGATACAAGCTCCAAAATGAAGATACCTGTGATTATCTGAGCATCTGAGAGAATTTCTGACTCATTGCTTCTGTGAACAGGCAGAACAATATTCCCAATGGTAGCAATCATAGAATAGAAAAAACTGTCAGACACTTACCACTAACTCTGGCAGATGTTATTATGATATCACCTCCATCTTAGATCTAAATAGATCAATCTCAACTCATTGGCCTGAATAGTGATGAGCGATCTCTTTACTCTAGATTTCTTGCTAGAAATTTTTGGTAATATCTAAGCCATTGCTAATATTTTTTGGTGTGTCTGGATCAATGAACAAACACTTTTTTGTGTTTGTTTTGTTAAATTTATTTCTTTAATTTTAAAAATGTGGATAAAATTCAGGGTTAGGTACATAAGTGGTCAACATACTGGTGAAAATTGGGTCTCCTATCCCAGGATTTTGTCTTTATTTAGGTATGATGAGGCAGAGAGCCCCAGAAATGACATTCATGAAGGAAAAAAATCTTGATACACATAAACCTTAGAAACGACACACAGCATGTCATGCATGGAGTCACACAGGATCAGCCAGATGGCAGAAGGAACGAGGTGAAATCATTAGTCAGAGTCTTTGTCATGTCAAGATTTCCCTCGGAAGGAATGAAAAAGTCAGGATAAGCAGTTGAGCAGGTTTATGATTGGGGTAGTGTGAATGATTTTAGTGGACTCTAGGCTATAGGGGAGGTCTCTAGTTGTCTGGTTCCTAGCTCTGGATTGAGGAGAGCAGGCAGGGGAATGTCCCAGCCCACTGAAGCCACACAAAAGGAGTCAGGTGAGAGTGTAGATATCGGATGAGTTGGTTTGTGTATCAAAAACACCCAAGTTGTTTACCAATTTTAGGAATTGGCTAACCCTGAGGGAAGCACGCTTTTCTGAGATCCATAAGGCACCAAGATGTCAACACCATAAAATATAAGAAAAATAAAGACAAAACCAATAAACATAACTGATACAGCAAGGTAGAATAAGTTATATATTGTCTTAAGGAATAAGCTACTTGGCTCTCTTAGACCCTCAGAACCTATAAGATTTGTTCTTTTGACTTAAGTTGGAGAGATGGGTTTTTCAGTTCTGAAGCATTTTTCAAGAACTATAAATCGTTCTTGTTTGTGTCTTAGTGGTCATGATGCTGGTCCATTGCATTCTATTCAGAATCTTAAACTTCATTTTTACAAGAGTTTTCTCATCAGAAAAGTCCCATTACTATAAAACTACAAAAAGGTCAAGATCTCATAATATGAGTGAAAATGGAGAACTAAACAGTTTTCAAGTAGTGAAGATGTGGATATCCAGGCATTCATGAATGGGATTGGTCAATCTCTCAGAAGCCAATAATAACAAAGTCAGTAGTGAAGTATGCGGAGGGTTAAGGCGGGGTCGGGGGTGGGGGGAGTTACATAGACCACACATGAGGCTAAAACTCTGACCCATAACTTCTATATCAACCAGCCAGAAAAACCAAACTCCATCTTCTGTATCAACTAGGCCAAAATGGTCATGACTTGGTCAATATCTGCCAAGTTCTCTATTTTTGCCCTACCCTACCAACTCAGGACCAACCAAAGTCAAATATGTTCCTTAAACCGATCACATAAGATGCTCTGCTTCCCCATATTTATTTAGCCCACCACCAGCTTCTCCACACAAATGGCCTGCAGAACACACATGAAGGCTTTCCTTCTCTAATAGGGTTTCTATTCCTCCGCCTTAATTTGAGTGTGCAAAAAACACAAATGATGTTGTAATTCCCTTGTATTAACAAAGTCTGAATAAATAGCTTTGGTTTGTTCTCTTTGGGTGTATTTCCACAACCTAGAAGAAAAAAGGAGAAATTAGTCATGATACTATTTAAAAGTGCAGCATTTAGAAAAATAAATAAAATCAAGAACAAAGCAAGAATGTCCATCTCACCATTAATCTTCAACATATCACCATAAGCACTAACCATTACAAAACGAGAAGAAAAGTAAATAAAAGGCATAATGATTGATTACAAAAAAATAAAGTTGCTTTTATTTGAAAATGATTGTTGATGAAAAACAAATTAAGGAATATATTTTAAAACATAATAATAGATAATAAATATTTTTACAAAAAAACTGGAATTAGATAAACTTATAGAATTGAATGAACTTAAATTCTTACCTCACATCACACACAAGTTTGAAATGGATCCAATTTGAGACGCATCACAAACCTAAATTTAAAAAAACTAATAGTAAAAACTACATATGAGGATGATTTTGTATCTTTAAGTAGGCAAACATATTAGAGAAAACAAACAAAACACAGCCATAACAAGAAAATACATATAAATAAGAGTTCTTCAAAATAAAATACTCTGCTCATCAGGACAGAGCATTCAGACAAATTAAAAGACAGGCCACAGAGTGAGAGGAATTATTCGTAACACATACAAATGTTATGTACTTCGAATATATATCCAAAAAAGTAATGAATACTACAACTCAGTAATAAAACATCTAACAACCTCCCCCCAGATAGCCATGAGGCTTAAATATTTTGCCAATGAAAGCATACAATGGATATGTGGACAGGTACTGGAGATCATTCTTCATTAGGAAAAGGCAAACACAAGTTACAACAGCAATAAAGGTACATTCTATTGAATTTTTTAAAGTACAATTGTAAAAGGCTGACATCGACAAGTGCTATGGATATGCAGCCACTGGGATTCTTTTGTATCGTACAAGTGTAAAATTGGACAAACACTCTAGAAAACAGTTTACTGTTTTCTTATAAATTTTGAAGTATGTATTCCCAGGAACTCTCTTCTCAGTTACATATCCAAAAGAAAGATAACAACTTAGGCTCAGACAAAGATTTGTTCAAAACCAATTAAGGAAATTTTATTCTTAAAACCCTAAAAGTTATAACAACTCAACTATTCCTCAACAAATGAATGGGTACCTTAATTGTATATATTTATACAAGGGAGAATGACAGTGCTCAGAGTTAGCATATCTAACCATAACAACTCCACTGACAAGTCAACTAGTGATATGTGTAACAAAATGTGTTAGTTGCTATAAAATATTATGTTGGACAAAAGTGGCAGGATCAAAAATGTACATGGTGTATAGTTCTATTTATATGACATTCCAGAGAAGGAAAAACAAACCCATGGTTATGGAAGTGAGAACAGGTTACCTATGTGATGTGGAAATGAGATTTAAATGGAAAAGGCATGAGGGGAATTTTAAGATGAGGAACATGCCTGTAGTTTGAAAGAGTTTTTATTATATATGTGTTTTCATTTGTCCAAACTTACTGGGTTATAAATGTTAAATCTGTGCATTTCACAGTTTTGAACATTTTTGTCTCAATTAGTGAAACACTGTTACTTATTTCTGTGGAAAATCATGACTCAAGAGTGTTACACAAAGTCAAAATGCCCTATCAAATGAAGGTAAGAGATTGCCATCATCAAACGTTTAGAAAGTCAGGGAAATAAAGAATTCTGTTTTGAAAAGACTACTAATGATAAAATATTATTAGTGAGAAAATAAGATAAAATACTGAATTTAATTCCTCAAAAGTTAATGTACATGACATGATATACATGACAAGCAATTAAATTTACTTAATGATCTAATAATTAAATCTCTACTATAAATATCGTTGAGATTAAAAGTACAATGCCATTTTACCAAAAGTTTAAGATGTGAACATGCTGTGCTTAACAACAATTTGTTGATCGGAGAGAGGAGAATATAAAAGTTAATTTTATAAATCCATCTAAAGTTAAAATACCAGTAAAAACATTTGCCTCTGTTCTTCCTTCTCATTAGAAATCACAGAGGAAGCATACATTCGTCTCTGCTTCTGCACTAATTCTGAAATTCAGTATTAGAAAGTCCAATAACCATTAATGTAAAAAAATTTTTTTCCCATTCTCTTAATCAGAATAAATGTGTTAGAATTTATCAACATTCTGCCATATTATTTGTATGAATGTTTAATAGCATCAAAACGTGGATGTGGAAGAGACTCCTTCCATCTAACATACCAGATAGCTGTTGTGTGGCCCAGGAATATTGAGAATTTGAAAAACAACTTTATTCGGGTCCTTACTTCATTAAGAATACCAGATAGTCTTCTAGGTACACCAAAGTCTTATAACTTTATTTTTTGGCCGGGCTCGGTGGCTCATGCCTGTAATCCCAGCAATTTGGGAGGTGGAGGCGAGAGAGTTGCCTGAGCCCAGGGGTTTGAGATCAGTCTGGGCAATTTGGCGAGGCCTCGTCTCTGCAATAAAACAAAAAGTTAGCCGTGTGTGATGGTGCACACCTGGTTCCAGCTACTTGGAAGGCTGAGACAGAAGGATCACCTGAGCCCAGAAGGTCAAGGCTGCAGTGGCCGTGAGCGTGCCACTGCACTTCAGCCTGGCTCTCAGAGTGAGACACTGACTCAAAAAAAAAGTATATATATATGTGTGTGTGTATATATATATGTGTGTGTGTGTGTGTGTGTGTGTGTGTGTGTGTTAATTGATTATTACTAAACTTTTCCTGTAACCATTTTTTGGGTCAGCTTTCCATGCAATTTGTGCTTCCTTCCAGGAGCAAGACACCTACATGCATTTTCCTTTCTCTATTTCCTTTTCAGATTTGAAATGGAAAAGAAGAGTTAGGAACTGCTGAAAGCCGGTTACTCAAAGACCCTAGGCATCCTGTCAAAACCTGAATCGATGAACATCTAGAATACTTAACATTGTATTAATATCAATCTGTGTTCATTTGGGAATAAGATTTTGACTTGATTTCTAAATCACTGACCTTAAGTGAGGAATTTCAAAGCAGAGGACTTCATAAGTATTATCATTTAGGACATCCTCACTTTAAACAATTTAAAGTTATTTTTCATGTTGAATCCATCATACTGTGACCTTCTCCATAGGAAGGGAAAATGTAAATCTCCCGGACAGCGGAGAACAAACTGTCAGAAAAATGAAGCTGTATTTTCTAATAGCTGAAGCTCTCTGGTGCGGCTCTAACCCAAACTGTCACTTCAGTGGCTTCATGTTATTAATAGACAATACTTACCTTCTAGCTTTGAACATGAGAAAAAAAAATACTCTTTGTCTATCCATTTCTCCAACTAGGAGATCCATGTATTTGTTAGGGTCATACCAAGAAACGGATGGTGGAATTAAATGAGGTTAATGCAGGGAGGGTTTGGAGACTCTTGACAAAGTTGTTGAAAGGGTGAGAAAGGACACAGGAGACCGCAGGAACCCACAGTTTGTTAGCGTGGAGGTTGGTATGACCTCTAGTTTTAAAGGTCCATTGGCAGAGAAAGTCTACTAAACTTCAGAAGGAGAGGGTAGTCATCATGACAGGAGCCACAACCTAAGTTTTCAGGGACAAACCCAGTCACTGGCTGGACGTGAGTGTTGAAAAAACCCTGATCTTGCTCTCTGCCTTACTTTGAATCCAAATCATTCCCTTTACCTGATTTCACCCAGCAGTCAGAGGAAACGGAAGCCGCTTGTTGATGGAATTCACACAAGGCAGCTGAAAAAGCACAGTGGGAAAGGAAGAAATCGAATTGGAGGTGCACGTAGAAGGTGGTGTTCACAAAGCAGTGGACTTGTGCTGCTCATTTGACCTCACTTATTTTCGTGTGCTGCTGATTTCAACCTTTTCGCTAGCTAATATATGTTGTCTGTCATTTATTTTTTTATTGCAAGATGTATACATCATTTATTTCAATGATCTTATTTTTAGATTTCCTCCTCTTTTTTTTTTTGATGGATGCAATCACTTCTTGCATCCCTCTGATAATGTCAATTCTACTCATTGGGAAGTCTTCATCTTAATCATCTGCCTTTCATAGGGCATTGTGCAGTTTCTCCATTTGTTTATTTTATTTTCAATCTCAGCCTCTGTACTTAAAATCCTGGCACTTCTGTGGATAATTGTTGGTTTTCTTTTTTTTACCTTGCCTACATCTTTTTTTTTTTTTTTTTTGGTTAACAGGTGTACTCAATTTATTAAAATATGTAAGCATCAGCAGTCAACCTCAGCTCTCAGTTCAAGACTGATGAAAGTCACCTGTTTGACAGTCTTGGCGGGGCTATCAGTTGTGAATTCTCCTTTGGAAGTGATCCCATGTCTTGGAGCCTTCACCCCAAGAAGTTTTTCTTGTAGTAACCCTCCGAGTCTTGGTAGGCAGGCAACCCGGTCCTATCCCTTTGAGATTCTTTTTTTTTTTTCTTTTTGCACCTCTGATCAGGTCAGCACACACTTTCTTCAGAGGTTTCTTCTGGCGGCTGGTGAAGGGGATCCCAATTCAGTGGATCGAGGCCACCTGTGACTCCACGGGTGTCTTGCCAGTGCCTTTAAAAGCCATGGCTTGGTGGCTCGGCCTGTCATCCCAGCACTTTGGGAGACCGAGGTGAGTGAATTGCCTGAGCCCGCGGGTTCGAGACCAGCCTGGCCAACTTGGCAAGCCCTCGTCTCTACAATAAATCCAAAAATTAGCCAGGTGTGGTGGCTCACGCCTGTAATCCCAGCACTTCAGGAGGCGGAGGCAAGCCTGAGCCCAGGGGTTTGAGACCAGCCTGGACAACTTGGTGAGACCTCGTCTCTACAATAAATTTTTAAAAATTAGCAGGGCGAGGTGGTGTGTGCCTGTGGTTCCTGCTACTTGGGAGGCTGGGGCAGAAGGATCGCTGGAGCCCAGCAAGTGGAGGCTGTGGTAGCCGTGAACACTCCAGCCTGGGCGACGCAGTGAGACTCCATCTCAAAAAGTAAAAAATTTAAAGAATTAAAAAACGAAGCCACGTCTGCAGCAAGGCTTCCTGGCTCACTTATTCCTCCATGAGAACTAAACCCGATGAGTCAGGAGCAGGAGTGGGAGGACCAAAATTCCACAGCATCCACGGCCGTGTGGTCTTCAAAAGGGCCTGCCCCTTTCTAGAGGTGAGTTTCTGCCGGGGGTGGGAGGTGGGATTAGCAGGAGAGAGAAACTGTCCGGGGTGGGGGGGTGCACACCTCATCCAAGGGGACCTGCATGATGAACGTGTGCATACCTCACCCTTAGTTATACTCCCCATCTTTAAATTTAAAGAAAGACAAAAATAAATAAAGAAGAGCTTCGCCTAGCAATTTTTGCGGAGCCATCCTTTGGCAGAGGAGAGAGTTTTTTTCCTGCTGTTGCCCACGCTTGGCCTCACCCACAGTCAGAGCACCCTGTTTGTCAGGGGGGGGGATGCACCCACCAGGGAATGTGTATCTGGGTGTTTCCAACTGATCACTGCCCTTTCTTTCTGATCCAAGGTCCTGCACTCAGTATGCTCACCTGAGATGTTACTCTCCTTTGCCTTTTTAAGCCAGACTCAAAAATCAGTACCTTGCGAAAATTATTTTCAATTACATTGAAGTTATTGATTTTAATCCAAATTCGATTCAAGGTGCATTGCATGAAATTTAAAGTCTAAATATTCGTACTACTTTTTTTTCACAGACTAGGAGAAAATATTTGAAACATTTATAACAGAGGACACTGTTAAGTAATTCGGCAAAAAGTATCGGAATAGAAAAATAGCAAAAGTGTACGGATGGCCATCTACTGGAAGAATCAAGAGAGTAGATCAAAAGCCTTTTGATTTCATTAACAATCAGGTAAAGCAAATTATATTTATGACATAGAACCTTTTATTCTGAAAGGCAGAAGCGGGAATCAAATGTATCTGTGAAGCTTAAACTTATGCAGGCTGTAAAACTAACCAGTGTAAACCAAACTCGGTCAGGAATATTTCAGCATCCTGGAACTTCCTAACTGTCTCATCCTGAAAGAAACACCTTTTTCCCTAGTTTTTAAATGTAATTTTATGCTGTGCTTCAAAAGGTAGACTATTTATGAATTTCTTAACAACACAGCTTATTTTTTGCCTGCTTTGACAATTCATATGAAATTTTTTTGTATTCTTTTTTGAGTATTTCTTTTGTTCAATATATATTTATGAAACATCCTTGTTGCAAGTAGTTGTAATTTTTTTCATTGCTCTATAGTATTTCATTCTTTATACAAGTCAAAGTTTTCTATTATTTATACACATTCGTGTCATGTGAAATCTTGTTTGCTGAGGAGTAAAGTTGATAGGCAAATACTTGGGTATATATTCTAAGGAATATATGCATACATTTTTCTGCATCACATAACTCTCTGAGGAATTTTTAGGGCAAAGATATATGGATATTTATTTAATTAGTGACTAACATTTTTGTTATCAGATGTATCAATTATACTTTTTTCCACTGGTATATGAGATTTTATAATATCATATTTTTCATCCACCACTTTAGCCAAAAATTTAATTTTAATAATATCAAATTGTCACATATAAGACCACTTTAGATGACAATTTATGACATCTATTAAATTTTATTATGTGAATACCTCTTACATGCAGTTTCCCGTCATTCATCACCTTAGAGAAATACTAACACGTGTGCAATAAAATGCACTAGGCTGTCTATTGCCGCTTTTTAAAAACTACTTTAAAAATACCTGTAAATAAATTAAATGTCCACCAATAGAGAAAAGACTAAGTAAAATATGACATATCTAAGGGTCAAATAAATAATACAGATTAACATTTTCTGAATCACTGACATCTCCAACTCATATATATATATTTAAATTATTGTGGTGAAAAACATACACAAAATATTGGATTGACAGATCAGATTCACCCGCATTAGAGACCTTATGCGAATTTTGATAATTTTTAGGATAAAAGTTACAACAAGGCTCAGTGGAGCTGGGGAAGTTCAGGAAACATTGTGAGAATCCACGGGTCTCTTCCTCGCACATCAGATGTGCTTTGGCCAAGAATAACAAGTGGTGTTTCTAAGAAAGTGTCCCATCACCGCACTTACACAGAGGACACATTTAGATCGCGAAACACCTCGTTTTGTCTTTGGAAGGTCCAGGAAACTATGAATGCTTTGTCCCATGCATTGGCGAGCTAGGCCCCCAAAGGATGTTGCAGGTCACAAAACTGCACTGCCCACTGGGATCCATGTGTCAGTCAGGGACATGATGGCATCCGGAGAGGGGGACGCAGTGGCGATGAGAACTCAGGGATGTCCGCACCTGCAGAGACCCCAAGCAGGGTTACCACTCTCCTTAGTTTGGGGGTTGGTGAACCAGCCCCCAGGAAGTGTTTGCAGTCCCATCAGCTTGGTGGGCCAGCAAGCCAGGCCCTGAGAAGTGTCATAGCCCTGCCAAGAGTCATGGCCTTGAGAAGTGTTATCACTCTGAGAAGAATCACTGAAAGAATGGACCAAGAGCAGGAAGCCATTTTTTTTTTCTTGTTCTTAAACCCTGACACAGTGATGAGAAAGTAGAAGCTATGTCCTGGAGAAATCTATTTTTAATTTTGTTCCTAAGCCCTAACACAATGATGAGAAAGTAGAAGCTGTGTCCTGGAGAAATACCTACTCTAGGTAAAGATGAACTTTGCTGACTTTGTCTTTTCAGTAACACAGACTCCCTTTTATTTTTATTTTTTTAAAACATATTTTATATTTTAAAATTGTAGGGTACAGTTAAGGGTTAGGTATACAAATACGCATCGTTCAGGCACCCTTATTGATAAGGGGTGTCCCCCCAACACAGACTCCTTAAGCATGACTGGTACCAGCCTATTGTAATTTGTCTTTTTTAGAAACCCCGACTTTTCAAGCATGACCAATATCAACCCATTTTATACTTAGTGCATGGTGACCAGGACCCCCTCAGGGTCTCCAAGACATCCACAAGTGGTCAACAAGGAAGTCATGGCAGTCATGTCTACCTGATTGCAGCATCTCCAGGGGAGAGGATTTAAGCCAGGGCTCCAGAGGCTAAGGTACCACACTCATCTAGAGTGTAGGCCCGCTTCCTGTCTGTGGCATGTGAACCTAAGCATTTATTGTTCCTTTCTCCCTTTGTGGATCAGAATATCCATTCTTACCAGATACTGAAATCAAAACAGAATATTTAGGTCTTCTTCTAAATAGAATATGCAATTTGAAAGTGGAAAAGCCAAAAAAAGAAAGAAAGAAAGCATAGTATGCACCACTCTATAAACATTCCTGAAATATTTATTCACCAGCTTCTATCTTAGCTACATTCCCAGCATGAATA
>CAUYQG010038721.1:0-15247 GCA_963574415.1 Tarsius wallacei | reverse complement strand
CACCTGGCTAATTTTTTGATTTATTGTAGAGATGAGGTCTCGCTTGCCCAGGCGGGTCTCGAACCCGCGGGCTCAGGCAATCCACTCACCTCAGCCTCCCAAAGGCGCGGGATTACAGGCTGAGCCACCGAGCCCGGCTGGTAATTCTTTTTCAAAGCAAAATCATCTAGAAAATGATTAGCAATGTTAGTATGTAAACCTAAGTCCCCGTATCTGCCCAAAACTTCTCTCAAATATACCTCTCTCCTCTTTAACAGTCATTCCTTAAACCAGGAATAGTCCTAGCTATTAGGGAGGCTGAGGCAGGAGAACTAATCAACCCTAGGCCAGCCATTCCATCTAAAAACAACAACAACAAAATAGGCCAGGTGCAGTGACTCATGCCTGTAATCCCAGCACTAGGGGAGGCCAAGGTCTGCTTGAGCCCAGGGGTTTGAGACCAGCCTGAGCAACATAGTGAGATCTCTACCAAAAATTAAAAATTAAAAATAATTAGCCAGGTATGGTGGCAAACAACTCTAGTCCCAGCTACTCCGGAGGCTGAGGTGGAAGGATTGCATGAACTAGGAAGTTGAGGCTTTGTAAATCATGATCCTGCCACTGCCCTCTAGCCTTTTTTGAGACCCCAACTCAATAAAAAGAAAAAAGTCATCCCTTAATCTAACCTCATGACTCATATGTAACAGTGGTCTCCTAGAGAGCAGATCTCCATTCTTATCCATCGTTTATATAACTCTGTGTTAATTCAGGACTTTTCTCTCACTACCCCTAATCTTAATAGTATTCTTTAAATGTTCCTAAGTGGCCTACCCATCTCCCCAATACCACTTACCCCAACGCATTATCAGTTCATAGGCACTAAAAGAACATAGTGCACACAGTGATCTTATTCATAGTTGTTGACTGACTAAAAATAAAAAGTACAGAAAAAAAATCCTATGTCTCAATCCAACATGCTCCTGCGGGTTGAAAACCATGAATTCCAAAAGATACTTCAAGCAAGTCCATGCTTTTCATCAACACAAAGGAAGTATGTTTATCTTTCTGAACAAAAATCACTATAGATATTTGCTAAGGCAAGAAAGAATCCAGCAGTACAGCTGGCAAAGCTCTTGCCCAAAAGAGAGATGCTGACTGACCAATTAATTAACTTGTCTTAAGCAACTACCCAAATCATCCCTGGTAACTGGAACAACCCTAATGGTTGACACATGGTCATACAGAAGAAAGCAATTTTGAACAGAGAAAGAAAAATAAGTGCCTGTGACCAATGACAGCAGATTTATACTATAACACAATTTTAGGTAGCCACAACCAAACAGAGGATATCAGATCCCAGGCTGGCGAGGGCTATCCTTGTGTGCTCAGTTCTGCCTCAAGCAGAGCACATCTACATGTTGGTTGGTTTGCCTCTCCACTCCCTGCCTACACACACACACACACACACACACACACACACACACACACACACACACAGAGAGAGAGAGAGAGAGAGAGATCGAGAAAGCATATATATCTAAAGCTCTACTTACTTTCCTGAATCTTTTACAATTTTCTACATTTTATATCTATATATAATATAGATATAGTACTTTCACAATGTGAAGAGAAAATTATTTTAAAATATAACTTATTTAAAAATATAACTTATTTTAAAATATAGCTGGGCTCAGTGGCTCAGCCTGTAATCCCAACGCTTTGGGAGGCTGAGGTGAGTGGATTGCCTGAGCCTGCGAGTTCGAGACCCACCTGGGCAACTTGGTGAAACCTCATCTCTACAATAAATCAAAAAATTAGCCAGGTGTGGTAGCGCACATCTGTAGTTCCAGCTACTTGGAAGGCTGAGGCAGAAGGATCGCCGGAGCCCAGCAGGTCGAGGCTGTGGTGGCCGGAAGCATACCACTGCACTCCAGTCTGGGCAACAGAGTAAGACTCCAACAAAAAAAAAATTAATTAAAAAAAAAAAAGAAAAAAAAAAATATATATATATGTATATATATATATAAAACTTGAAAGCACTAATATGATCGCCCCTTCTCTTGCGAAAAGTTCCCTGCCAATCAACCACATACATAAGTATAAAAAGTCTCTAACTGTAAGATCATAAAATTTCATTACGGAAATAATTTTTTATCATACGTGAGACAATACAAGAATACTACAAAACAACATGCAGTTTGAGACTAACTGCAAGGTAGATAATATGAGAGATCAGAGAAAGAAAGATCAATGTCTACAGAGTAACAGGAGAAAAGTTGCAAAAAGGTCACAGGTCTCATGATTGACTTTAATAAAAAAGAGAGAAAATCTGAATAATCAGAAAGGGAGAGGGCACTCCAGGAAAAAAGAACACAAAGGCACAGAGGCAGGTATGAGGACCTAGGAGGAAAGGTTGATGAGACTAGCCCGAATGGAGCAGACAGTTATGTTGGGCAGCAACCGTTGCTACAGCTGGATGTGCAGAACAGGTCAAAGTATGGAAGGCCCTGAATGCTGGAGACAAAGAATCAAAGATTCATTGTAATTTATTCCAGGAACTAAGAAGGAAAAATAGTATTTTATTCAAAATAACAAAAAAAGTTAGAATAATCATTCTTAGCTGCTGTAAGCCAATTCAGTGGGCATGAAAGGACCCTGCCAGACCAGAAAGTGAGTAAATGCCACTGGCAGAAGCCAGACAACTCCAATTGTAGTTGAAGGAGAAAAACCATGTGAGCAAGAGGAGCTTTAGCACACCACACAACCTAGTCACAACATGGTTCAACATGTAATTACCAGAAGGTAAAAGGGCCAACCTTGCTTACTGAAAGGAGGAAAGCCCAGGTGTTTCACTGAGAAACATTACAGACTCATTTTATAACCCATGATCATTCATTTGTGACTTCTGATCTTGGAATGTTTCTGTTTCCAGATGTATATGCTCAAGTATTCATTCCACCACCATGATCTCTAAAATCTGGTATTGGCACTGAAAAAAATACCAGGATGAGCCGGGCTCGGTAGCTTAGCCTGTAATCCCGCGCCTTGGGCGGCTGAGGTGAGTGGACTGCCTGAGCCCGCGGGTTCGAGACCCGCATGGGCAACTTGGCGAGACCTCATCTCTACAATAAATCAAAAAAGTAGCCGGGCGTGGTAGCGCACGCCTGTAGTTCCAGCTACTTGGAAGGCTGAGGTGGAAGGATTGCCAGAGCCCAGCAGGTCAAGGCTGTGGTGGCCGGGAGCGGCCACTGCACTCCAGTCTGGGCAACAGAGTGAGACTCCAACTCAAAAAAAAAAAAAATACCAGTTTCAGCTGGTCTATTTCCCTGGTTTGTATTATGTCACTTGCCAACAAGCCTAAGACAAGGCAGTAGCTCCCATAAGCACTGTCAGCACACGCACACATTTTATTATTTCAACAGCATGAACGTGGCCAAAGCTTGTGATTTCCCAGCAGACGGACTTGACTCACTTTCTGAATTAACAGTGTCCATGTCCAGAAGTAGCAATTACTCTATTGTTCTGGCTAGAAGCTATCCACTCCAACTGCAGGACTTTGTTCTAAAAAGGAACTTAAAAACTGAGTCTACATTTAACCAAGAGGTTGCTTCAGAGTGTCATTTAGGTAAACAATCCCGAATCCTCAGCCCATATTTTCCAACCACTGTGTTCACAAAATTTAATCACTTTGTACTACATGACTTCAGTATAAAAATTTCAAAGTGACTTATATACCATAAAACTTCTCCCATAATGGGGGAAAAGAAATTCTCCATAGTTTATTAGAGATCTGGAAAAGTGGGCCACTTAAGGTGTGGGACTGTACTTCAGAAGCTAAAAACTAACAACAATAACAATATACTAAACAATGAAAATGATATTAACAATTAAAGAATTTTTCACAATTATCTCATTTAACCCAGTCACCGCTTCAATTTTATCTTATTCTTTCATTTTTTGAGTTGGAGTCTTAATCTGTCACTCACACTGGAGTGCAGTGGCACAATCATAGCTCACTATAGCCTCAACCTCCCAGGCTCAGGCAATCCTTCTGCTTCAGCCTCTTGACTGGGCTAGGACTACGAGTGTGCACCACCACACACAGCTAATTTTTTAACAGACTTTCTATGTTGCCCAGGCTGGTCTCAAACTCCTGGGCTCAAGCAATCCTTCTGCCTCGGCCTCCCTAAATGCTGGGATTATAGGCAGAGCCCAGCCACTGCTCTGATTTTAAACCTTTCTTCTGTGATACAATGTGAAACCTTCACCCAGAAATCTGGAGCCTAGATATTGGACCGTAATTTTAAGTCTCTATGCCTAAACTTACCTATCTGTATAATACCATCCTTCAGGATATTATAAATCTCAAGTAAGATAATGGATATGAAACTGCTTTGTAAAATATAAAGTATTATATACATGAAAGTTTTTCTAAGCATTAACGGACTAATACATGTCAATAGCTTATCCATATTCTCATGAATCCCAAGAAGTTAATCTTATGCCCCCTATTTTAACAGACAAGAAACCCAAAAGATCAGAGATTGAAGCAACTTTTCCAAGGTCACACAGCAGAAGTGGCAAAACCGAGGAAGAGCCCAAAACTGAAGAAATCCAATGTGCTGTCTCTTTCTACTATATCCAGCTACCTTGTTTATTAAGCAATATGCAGACCCTTCACTCCTAACTCTTTGTGCAATGAGTTTTATAAGTTATTTTCTGTGATATGATAAAGAAAATCAGTCCTAACTAGCTTCATATAACCCATGGCACCTAGTGAGAATTCTGAAGTTTATAAGTACCAGATATTGATATTGATATTACCAATGTTGAAATGTGGATGTTTGCTTTTATTCCTAGTTCAGCCTGACACGTAAAGACTCTTTAGCCCTTAAGGCTTTGTGAAAACAGAATGTCTAATTTCACCAGAACCAACTACCATTAACTAAGGTTGTGTTTGTTTTTAAACTTCCTCTCTAAAACCTAAAACTGTGCTCATATGTGACCTGCTTTTCAGCAGAGTTGGTCTCTATGCTAGGGGAGGAATCAGATCCTGGTTATCCCTACCTCTCTGACTGTTCCTTTTCTTTTCTTTTCTTTTCTTTTCTTTTGAGTTGGAGTCTCACTCTGTTGCCCAGGCTGGAGTGCAGTGGCACACTCACGGCCACCGCAGCCTCGACTTGATGGGCTCAGATGATCCTTCCACCTCAGCCTTCCAAGTAGCTGGAACTACAGACATGTGCCACCACATCGGCTAATTTTTTTATTTATTGTAGAGATGAGGTCTCGCCAAGTTGCCCAGGCTGGTTTCGAACCCGTGTGCTCAGGCAATCCTCTCACCTTGGCCTCCCAAAGTGCTGGGATTATAGATGTGAGCCACCGCGCCCGGCCTGACTGTTCCTTTTTAGTGTCCACTGGTGTTCACAGGAAAGGAAAACTTTTTGGTTGTCCTGTATCATCATCTGGATGAAATCATTCTTCAAATCGATTCACCTGCCTTCTCTTTGTTTCCATATTTACCAAGCAACCATCTGATTACTAACTCAACTTCATAAGCACTTGGGTCATGTGTGGTGGCTCACACCTGTATCCTAGCACATTGGGAGACTGAGGAGGGAAAATTGCTTGAACCCAGGGGTTCAAGACCAACTTGGGCAACATAGCGAGACCCCTATCTCTACCACAAAAAAAGACATAAGCACTTTGGTACTAGGACGAGGGTGCCACAGAGAGCAAAATAAGAATTCCAATCACTGGATAGGTATTCTCTATGAATTAATAAAATTGTCATACTAATTGTTGCTTTTTAAACAACTTTCAATGACTCCCCCACTGCCCATGGAATAAAGCCATAAAAAAATCTTTATAAGCTGGACCCCGGGTTCTTCACAGCATTGTATCCTTCTACCAAAACTCTAGCCCCTTAGCAGCCAGCACACAACTACTCTTCGCTCCTTAAACCCTTCCATTCACCGTCACATCTTCCTACCTTTGAGTGTGCTATTTATTCCTTCTGTCCTCTCCCTACTCCACCCTCCTCCATCTGACTAAATCCTATTCATCCCGAAAAGCCCTCTCAAGTGTCACCTCCTTTGTCAAATTTCCCAGTGAAACCCAAGTGGAGATACTCATTCTTCCTCTTGCTTCCACAGTACTTTACATATACCTCTGTTCTAGCACTTATCACAGTATCATAATTACTTGTCTGCATATATCTTTCCCTTGTTAGAGGTGAATAACCGCCAGAGCAGGAACCAGATCTCATTCATAATTCTGGCATCTCCAGTGCCTAACACTGTGTCACCTCCAACAGCGATTTAATAATTGTTGGAGAATTGAAGGAATAAAGGATATAGCCTGGTTCTCTAGGTTGCTGACCATTCTGAAATGTTAGGATCCGAAGTCATTATCTAATGTGTTCTGTTTACTGGCCAGCTATCTGAAAGAAGCTTTGGGATATTTAGGAAATGAGGGACAGCATTTACGTCCATGCTGAATCATCTACTCCTGCCAAGACCATGCTCACTTCCAACACACAGGGAGATGGTTGCCAAGCACAGTTCTGGAAAACCATGCTTGACAACCATTCCTGACACAGCTGCAATACACACAGCTCTGCTCCCCTCACGCTGCAAATGCATTCCTTCCCTTCTCACCTTTGCCCCTTCCAGGAGCAGTTTATGCAACTGAAAACTTTAGCTCTCCTTCTGCATACAAAAATCCTGCTTTGGTTTGTAGAATAAGGCGACTACAAATTTACAGCAGCAGAGAGAGAGCTCCAAGTAATGTGGTGGCCAACCAATGAGGGTCTAGAACATCCCCCATCATCATTATCTCTTTCCCCATCTCTCCAAAACTAATACTTGGCATGATCCGCACAAACCACCTCCCTTGGTCACTCTATTGATTCCAGCTCACTCCTTCGCTTAGGCAAACAGTTCTATTAAGGCAGTAAAGGGATGTCTAAGTTTGGAAAATGCAGGAATTCCACACAGCAAAGTAACAAAGGCCCGGATGCTAAGCTGGTCTGACTTCCCAGTGAGAATGGTGCAGTGGGGGGAAGAGATTGTTCTGCACCTATCACAGAGCCGACTGCACAACAACCTCATATAGTTCAAGTTAATTTACTTTGGCCAACCATTTTTGACTCATTCCTTTCCTCAAGAAAGAGGTCTGTGTCTGGGAAGGATTAAATTCCTATACACCTGATCAAAGTGCTCCAGAGGAAAGCCAAACTGAGTGAGACAGCTAAAAGGACTGGATACAAGAGGTCTCTGCTGGAATGAGTCCTACTGCCCCCATCTTTCCCAGTTTAATTTGCTAGGAGACCAACTTCCTTTCTGCTGGAGGCCACCGGCAACAAACACCATCCAGTGTGGAGCTGAGATTTCTTCACCTATTTTTGTTGTAATTCTGCTGACTTAAAGCTGTCACAGCCGGAGACAGCCCCAGTATATCTCCTCCCTCTGAAGAGTGCAGGGTCGCTCAAAAGCCTGCAAAGGAAACTTAATGGAAGCATTCACTGAGCAGCATTTTTTTTCAATGAAGTTCAGCAGCACAATCTAACCTCTTTGTGCTCTGCAATGAACCACATTTCTTAAAAGAAAGACCACAGGGGGTTGACAGAAAACTTGCTGCAGGCAGGAAAAGCTGGACAGCTTACAGGGGTTGATGCAGAAGGGAACAAGCAGAAGCCCTATCAGGTCCGTTTTAGCATTTCATCTCTATTTTTTTCTGCATTCCCAAGCATAGCTCCAATGCCACAAGGAATAAAAAAGGAGTGTTTTACAGCTTCTTCATTAGTTTCCCTCCACTGGGTAGGTGTCGTAAACAAGTTTGCTGGACTCAGGCATAAGGGTTGAAGTTTCCTCTCCTTGCAACGAAAAGAAATTAAAGGCCTAGTCCAAGGGCCAGAGCTAAATAAAATGGGAGAAAATGCTGCCTATGTTGTTTCTGAGGAAACCTCCCCGTTTGCCACCCAACTGCCACCCAAAGCAAAATCCCAAACTAGATGTTAAAAATTAAAGCAGGAGCCTCCAAGGCCACGCATACCGGGCTTCCCCTCCAGGGACCTCCAGCAGTTGGGAAAATGCAGTCCACAGACCCTCTGACTTGTCAAAACTTTCTCCGTCTACACCCTAGGTTCAGATTAGACATTAACTTGCAGAACTGCCTCACCAAAGAGCCTGCAGGGGCTGAAATCTGAGTCCAAGACAAATCTTTATTTCTCAGGAGAAAAAAAAGAGACCCTGCCTCTATCAGGCCAGACCCCAAGGGGGTGGGGGTGGGGGTCGGGAGAGGTCTCTCCACCAACAACTGCACACTCACGGACGCCGCTGCCCACCCGCCCCAAAGGCTCAAGGCGGCCGGCGATCTCGGTTTCCTCGAGGCTCAGGGAGACAAAAGGGGGCGAGGGATCCTCCGGCGGCGCGCTCTGCCCAGCCTCCGCGAAAGGCAGATCGCGCAGCCAGCAGGACGGGCGGCTGCCCCGCCGCCCAACTCCTCCTCCTCCTCCCCAGCAACTCTCCCAGCGGTCGGGCTCCCGGGCGGGCGCCTCGTCTCGCCTCCTTCCAGCTGGGGCCGGATAACAGGGCAAATCATGGACCCGGGTGTGAACGCGCCGACGGCCCGAGGGAGCGTTCCCGAGGCTTATCTCCGCTCGGTAAATAAACCGGCCCCGGCGCGGGGCCGCGCGACCCCGCGCGGCCGCCCCACCTGCGGCCGCCGAGCCCACCGGCTCCGAAGGCCACGCCGCGCCGGACCGCGGGCCGCGGGCTCCGGCCAGCGCCCGGCCCTACCTTTGTAGCGCTCCAGCACATCCTCGTACGCCTGCACGAACTCCTTCTCCTGGCTGCGGTTGGTCGGCTGCTGACCCGGCACGTAGCCGGCCATGGCCGCCCGCGCCGCCGGCCCCGGGGGGCGCCGGTTCCAGGCCCGCGCGCTGAGGCGGCGGCGGCGGCCCCAGGCTCGGCCCTTTGTGCGCCTCGGGGCGGCGGCGGCGCCCTCGCTCTCCGCGGTCCGCTCTCCGTCCGCCTCGCCCGGCCCGGCAGTCGCGCTCCACTCCTCAGCCCGCCCGCAGCCGGCCCGCTCTCGCCCCGCCGGTCCCGGCTGGCGTTTCCGCCTCCCCACCCCTCGGCTCCGCTCCTCCCTCAGCCCGCCCCGGCGCGGCGGCGGCTCCTCCTGTCAGGAGCGCCAGGCCCGGCCCGCTCCCCGCCCTCTCCCCGCCGCCTCCGCGGCCCGGCGCGTCCTCGGCCCCGGGGCTGCGGCCGGGTGGGCCCCTGTGGCGGCCGACCCCCGCCCGGCCGGGTCGGGGTCTCGGAGCCGTGGGGAGCGGGAGGCCGGCCCGCGCGGGAGTCCCGCCGGGCAGGAAGCCCGCGCGCGTCACGATCAAAGGCTGGGCCGGCCCGAGCGCCAGGGGGACCCCGGGCACTCCACGGGGTGGGCGGGCGGCCCCGGCCGGCGCTGACCTCCACCGCGGCCGGGACAAAGGAGGGAGCCCCCTGGCTACCGGGACAAAGGAGGGAGCCCCCTGGCTAGCGAGGAACCGTGCCGGGCCTGTGCGGCTGGAGAAGGACCTGGAGACACTGAAGGCAAGGCGGAGAGCGGAAGGCCGAGACGCCTGAGATCCGGGCAGACGTGATCAGACAAGGGCAAGAGCAGACAGGGCTGCAGGGTGAGGCCCAGGGAAACACAGACCACAAAGAATCCCAGGAACAAAGGGCTTTCCAGAAACAGGAGAAACTGAACCAGAAGTGACGGCAGACCCAGCACCGTGAAGTAAACCAGGCCAAGAGCCAGAGCCTGGGAAATGACAACCAAGGGGGGCATGAGATCAGGATTCTGACTGCACCGTGGCGTGAGGAAGAGGAGAGGCAGGAGGACGTAAATCTGTGGGGGACAGACCTTACAGGACGATTAAACTGTGACAGCCATCTGAGCAGGCGGACATAGATCAGAAGGGAGAGATGTGGGCGCCTGAGACTGAACCAGGACTGTTAGGAACAAAGAAAGGATTCTGGAGCATACTGGTCAGGGAAGGAAAAGGGAAGCCAATTATTCTCTGTCACCAGGAGAAAGGAAAGAGTAAAAAAAGGAAACTGGTAAATTCGGGTAGGGATCTATTTGGGAACATTTTGAGGAGGGAGTTTCCAACATCATCTGATGCTCTACTCAGTTGTGTGTCATTCAACCCCAGTATTAATGGAATATGCTGGGGTCAAGAGCGGAGAATGAGGAACTCTGGTAAGTGTAGGTGACACTTTTTGCCCACATCTACCCTCAATGCAGCTGTTTTCCACCCTCTGTCAACCTGATTTTTCAGGAGGTGTGGAGAGGTGGTTGTGGGTAAGAAGATAGGCTGGCTGATTTCACAATAAGGGCACATCAGCAAGAAAATAATTCATGAGACACCGAGCAGTCAAAATTGGGACTTGGGCTTCCATTTCAGTTCACATTCTCAAGATTATGAAGGAGGAGCTTCCTGCCCCCGAGGCAGGGACTGTATCTCTCTACCTTTTGAGTAGTGCCAAGTATTTGGTCAATGCTCAGCACATTAATAAGGAGAAATGATGCTTTTCGCTAATAGGTGCACGCTGGTTGTTTCCACATCACACCATAATCAGAAATTGGATGAGCAAGTCATTAATCATATCTTTTCCCATCAAGTTTTGCTGGCCTGCCCAAGTTGTAGGCATGGAGATTGCACAGGGAAGGGCCTGAAAGAGGACAGGGAGGATGCTTAGATAAATGCTCATTTCCTTCCAGTGTAATCTTGTGTGCTTTAAAAAATAAATAAACCAGTTCACTGTTTACTGTCAGCTGCGAATGAACTCAGTTTACAAAAAGAAAGGGAGTAAGTTTGAGGTGTATATAATTTTAAACAAAAGTCTTCAGTGGAAAATGCAGGATGAGCTGGTGATTGATGGCACAAGCACATTTTTCGTAAACAGTAAAGAATATAGAAGTGCTAACTCTGGGGATCTTGACTGTATCCATGCTGAGTCATCTGCATTTCCTATATTATCTTATACCAGTAGGACTAAGAAGGCCTAGACACAAATCACACATACACACACCTCCACCCTCACCCCCATACAAACATCTGTCTCTTCATTTTCATTACAGTAAATAGAAAAGTCCCTCCATTCCCTCCTGGGGTTGCTACAAGCTGACTGATGCTTGCCAAAGAGGAGGCAAAAACAGGAACAAGAAGGGAAAGCGTCTACTCTGGGAACAGAGAGAAGACCTGGGGGTTTGAGGGGAGAAGTCAAGGGGGTCGAGATTCCTATGAAGGAAACACAGAAATTAAGAAAAAAAGTTCTGCTTTGGGTTGTGCTGGAGGGCTTCTCTGAGACTCAAGTCGCTTTCTTGACAAAATTTGCATTTAAATGCTCCCATGAGATTTTGAAGCAAAGCATTCTTCTAATGAATGGAAAGGGGGAAGTCCACATGTTTGGCTGATGTTCCTGTTTTATAAAGAGAAAATTTTACAAGGCTAGAGGAACAAAGCAGCTGGGGGTGGGGGGGTGGGAAGAAGAAAGTCTATGAAGGGGGGGTTTTTCGGTTTTTTTCAAGCAACAGTCTAAATTTATAGCTAGACCACACAGTCAGGAAAGCTCTGAGCCTTTCTCCTTTTGGTCTTTGATTTCTCTTTGCTCCTGATGGGCAAATCTGCTGCTGCATTTCTAAGGAGGATGGGGGCGGGGGTTGGGAGCAGAAGGAGGTAGGGTGTACTTGGAAGGGCATCTAGTGGGGGAGAAGGGTAATACAAGGAAAAAAAGCCCTGGTGTCCTCCCCCACTTAAGCCTCATCAAGTATCCCTCTCCCTAAAGCCTTGTCACTTTCAATTTCTTTGAGCTCCTCAAATATGCTCTTTCTCCTCAGCACCTTCCCACCTGTCTTTCTCCCAGCCTATAGCCCTTCATCACTCTCTTCCTTTAGTCTCTGCTGAAACCCTGGGGGCCGGGGGAACTTCCTTGGGAACTTCCTTGACCCTCCTCCCCAGAGTAATAGGTCCTCTTGTACCCTGTATTCTTCTTCGGTCTTTCTTTCTTTCTTTCTTTCTTTCTGTTTTTGAGTGGGAGTCTCACTCTGTCGCCCAGACTGGAGTGCAGCGGCATGCTCCCAGCCACCACAGCCTTGACCTGCTGGGCTCCGGTGATCCTTCCGCCTCAGCCTTCCAAGTAGCCGGAACTACAGGCAGGCGCTACCACGCCCAGCTAATTTTTGATTTATTGTAGAGACAAGGTCTCACCAAGTTGCCTGGGCAGGTCTCGAACCCACGGGCTCAGACAATCCACTCACCTCGGCCTCCCAAAGTGCTGGGATTACACGCTGAGCCACCAAGCCCGGCCTTGGTCTCTCATCCTTACTAAATCATCAGTTCCCTGAGGCCTGGGGTTGTTATCTGTCTTGTTCACCACAGGATCCTTAACATCTAGCAAATGATCTGGCACATACAGGGCGCTCATTAAATATTTGTTTAAAATTTTGATTAAGGCCAGGCATTCAAAATCTTCCATATTTAGATCTCTACCTTCCTCTTCAGGCTGATCTCCCATGACAACCTTGTATGTACAATATTCCCCTATAATCAAGCTCTGGACCTTCACCTAGAATGTCCACCCCACCAAACTCCACCTACTGAAATATACCTTGAAAAGTCACCCTATAAGTGACATGAAGTTTGTTTATTGTTAGAGACAGGGTCTTGCTATGTTGTCCAGGTTTGTCTCAAACTCCTGGCCTCAAGCGATCCTCCACCTCAGTCTCCTGAGTAGCTGGGATTACAAGCACAAACCACCGTGGCCAGTGACATGAAGTTATTTTTAACCCACCCAGGTAGAAGAGGCTCTTCTCAAAATCCCAACTGCATTTTCTTTCCCCTATTTCTGAGGCTTCAACCACATGTGTTGTGGGTGTCTGCATCACTGCCTCCCTAACCTTGTTCATAAGTTATTTGAGGGCAGAAATGTCTATGTCATCTTTCTTCATCACTGGGCCTAACACAAAACTTTGCACCTAGTAAATGTTCGACAAATATTTGCTAAAGGAATGGGTGTTTTCTTGAACTCATATGGAGGTGGGAGAGGGGGCCAGGTCTCTGAATCAAAACAGCTGAGAATCCAATTCAGTGTCTACACATGGTCAAAGGATGAGGGTACTTCATGTGCAGAGAGGAAAGGGAGAAGTGCAGAAATTATTTCTCCGCTAGTGCTCCTCCCCCAACCTCTGGAAGGTTTACTCCCCAACTCTTCTTCAGTTTGGCTCATGCTACATTCTTTTACATGTGTTAATTGAAGTTTTATAAATAAATTATTTGCTAGTAGGGTGTGTGTGTGTGTGTGTGCGCATACACACACACATTCTCTCCATTCCCCCCTGCAAGGATAGCTGTCTCCTGTGCCTTTTACATTCCCTCGTAGTAGCTGATGCCCGGCATTGAAGGGACTACCCCAAGCCTTATCCTCTAGCCCGCTCTCGCAAGAAAAGTACCTAGTTCTAGTCTCAGGAGGGCAGCTCCAACACTTGGGCACAGGTTTTAGCCAATCTCAGTCAAAGCTCCCTTTTTGCCCATGTCCTGGAAACTCTAAGCATTGCCTCAAGTTCCTAAATCTGCTCTGGGGTAAAAAGCCTTTGCCCACTCTTCTGCTGCCCTCTTCTGTTCAGAAAGTGCAACATCTCTCATTTAACAGGCCTGGACGGTGCCAGCCACCCAGGAAGACAAGATCCCTGCCACAGGCAGCCCGTCACCATAGCAACCCTCAAAATGGTTACTCAGCCATCTGTGTTACCACAGCAACCAGCCAAGTCTCCCCACCTCAGCCTCTCCCCGGGTCTTCTCTCCTGGCTTGTCAGAGCCAATGCCAAAGAATCTCCAGTGCTTACCAGGGGATATGAGCATAGGCTGAACCCCTGGCAGGCAGCTATCCCAAAGGGGCGTGGAATGTCTCACCCGCCAGGGGCTTCCTGAAGCACAGTGGAGATAATGGGTGTTAAGGCACTCTGTGAACCTTGAAGTGCAGCACAGATGTTAGCTATTATTAAACTACTGTTCCTTGTAATGGGGGAGGCAGTGGGCTGCCCTAGGCAGAACTAGCGCCATTCCTAGCTTGGCCCCTTACTGGCTGGAAGACCTTGAGCAAATGGCTGAACTCTCTGGGTTTCTGCTTCCTCTACTGTAGCACATCTGCTTCCTAAAGTTGATTTGAAGTTTAGATCATATAGAGCATGTAAGACGCTAAATGCAAGCCCAGCATTGGGAACATAGCAATAGTACTTAGAAAAGGTATTGCCCCCTCTGCTATCTCCCAGCTTCTTTGTGAATTAAAGTGTTTTATCTTCACTCTTGAAGGAATCAGGCTAACATGAGCCCTGTTCAACCACATCCAATTTCCTTTCCTGCTCTGAGGCAGGAGAGGGTCTCATCCTGTGTGGGTCCTCTGAGGTTTCTACCAAACAGGATTGCCAGCAGTCTGCACACTTTGGAAGGTCTCCAAACTGGGAAGTGTGGCTTGTCTACCTATGAAACTTCCCTTCACTTGAAACAACATCCCCCATCCACCACCACCTCAAGATAGAAACCTCTAAAGGGGCTGGCTGGGCGCAGTGGCTGGTGACTGTAATCCCAGCACTTTGAGAGGCGGAGGCAAAGGACTGCCTGAGCCCACTGGTTCAAGACCAGCCTGGGGAACTTGGCAAGACCTCTACAATAAATAAAAAAAATTAGCCGGGCGTGGTGGTGTGTACCTGTAGTTCCAGCTACTTGGAAGGCTGAAGCAGAAGGATCGCCTGAGCCCAGCAGGTTGAGGCTGTGGTGGCTGTGAGCATGCAACTGCACTCCAGCCTGGGTGACAGAGTGAGACTCCAACTCAAAAAAAGAAAAGAAACCTCTAAAAGGGCAGTAACAGGCAGCCTGGAAGCAGTACAAATCCCTGAGGCCCTAGAGAGCAGTGGCTGCTGCTCTCAGTTGAGATCATAGTCACATATAACAATTCACCAGTATCAGGGTAGTCCTGGGCACAGGGCCCTCTCACAAGAACAGAATCCATTCCCTCCATGATTTTTTTTTTTTTTTTTTTTTGACTTGGAGTCTCACTCTGTCACCCAGACTGGAGTACAGTGGCCGCTCCCGGCCACCGCAGCCTCGACCTGCTGGGCTCCGGCGATCCTTCCGCTTCAGCCTTCCAAGTAGCTGGAACTACAGGCCCGTGCTATCACACCTGGCTATTTTTTTGATTTATTGTAGAGATGAGGTCTCGCTAAGTTG